>JALLPF010000249.1:0-13045 GCA_036939455.1 Cyclotella distinguenda | reverse complement strand
TTATATTATACTTTTTCAACTCGATCATTATTATACTTATAAAGTAACAAGAAGTTATGGTTATTATTTGATTATAACACTGAATTTCCCTCAGCCCCAGTGTCACATGAATCCTATGTACTTTAAGTAAGTACTTACTGATACGTCTTGACAACCCACTTACCTATACCTATCGAAATACGTACCCTTATGCTCGGAGTACGGTGTGATTCAGTGACAGGGGGATGATGACAACGACTCGGCCACAAACCGCGATCCTGCATTCTTATACTTCGATAGTAGTCGAAGATGGAAAAAGTAGAAGGCAGCGTCGTAATCATCGGTGCCGGTATTTCGGGACTATCGACAGCAAGATATCTTTTGTCACTAACTCAGAATACCAACAATGTGAACGTGATTATTATTGATCGTTGTTCCGATACAACGTTGTCGAAGTCGCAACTAACCTATCCATCATATGAAACGCAGAACTCTGGAATCAAGCATTATTCCATTCCTTCACGACGGAACGGCAACGTACTTTGCCCTTCGTCAACAATTCCTTGGACGGCTCAACCACTATGGAATGCTGCTCTACTGCCCATGTTGAAAGCTTGTCTTATGCCAAATGAAGGACTGAAACGCCCTTCCATCGTATCGTTTGATTGGTACTCACTCGTAACGGATCCTATCATGGTAAATGGTATGCTGGTGACTGTTTCTACGCCTTGATCGCGAGCTTCTGAATTTTCTCTTTCACTCTATCCAACAAGTGGTCATTTGCCACCCATTTCCTTCTCCAGAAATTTATCCTTGGCCGACCAGAACATCAATCAAATAAATCGATCCTTGAATATAGCATGAAATGTTTCGATGATACCTCTGACGAAATCGTTAGAAGCATTGAGTATGGTCGCCTTGCGAAGGGGACGAAGAAGTTAGATGGTACCATCGCGAGAATGGATTCTTCCGGTGATATTGGATTGTTCTGTCAAGGTTTGCAGACACAACTAGTACAAAGATATGGTGATAGATTAAAAATTATCCCAGGAGAGGAAGTTTTGAATATTGACATAGACGGGAACTTGGTGCGCGGAGTTACATCTGTTGATCAAGATGTGAGTTGTCTGCGTAGTTGCTGTTGTCGTTGTACGATCTTCGATCCGCCTCTTCATCTACATTTCATCTTAGGGAAATACTGTCACGAGAGGAGCTGATGCTGTCGTTGTAGCTTGCGGCATTGAATCCACCCACCTGTGTAGAAACGTTGGTGTGCCATGCCCGTTGTACCCCGTGAAAGGTCATCTTCTCACCGCGAAATCAAATATCGATTCTGAGTACAACCTCGTCCTTCCCGGAGCGATTGGATATGCTTCACCAATAGCACATCTTGATCCGGAAAAACGACGCTACTATCGCTTATCAGGTTTTGTCGACTTCACTGCAAACAAAGAAGTCGATGGAGAAAGGGTAAACGCGCTTCTCGCTGCTGCTCGAGTTTTTTTACCGGATTTAGAACTTATCGACTCGAGCGTTTGTCATCGTCCAACATCAGCTGACGACAGACCGCTAGTTGGACGAAGTGGTAAATATTCCAATTTGTACCTCTGTTGCGGGTTGGGAAGTCGAGGTTGGACAATGGGCTTAGGATCTGGGAAGCTGTTGGCTTGCCACATGTTGAAGCTACCTTGTCCTATAGATCCTGCCCCTTACTTGCCAAGTAGATTCGTCTTGGGGACCTATTAGCGGTTGTGATGGTGTCTAGAAACAACTACGATAATGATAATAATATAATATTTATAATATAACTCATTCTGATCTTCAAGAAGATGGAGATGCTGGTGGGCTTGATCATAGTATGATCCCCGAGAACACGCAAACGACACAAAGATTTACAACGACGCCGCAGACTATAATGAGAAATGATCGAAGGTGTAATAACGACACCTTTCCGCCCGGTGGTACCATAATATATTCTATTTCAGCTGGGAAATGGTATATTTTGGCAAGTTATTAAACACCATGAAACAAACTGAGACGTTGTGTGAGTTCCTAAAAGCATCCCTGGTTTGACAGCGTCAACAAAAAATGTATCAGATGCCGCGGAAAAAAAGAGCAAGTTCTACGAAAAAATGTACGTTGAGTGGTCGTTGAATCACCTCGGGTGGACAGTCGGGGCCGCCTTGAAGGGACCGAGTGATGTAACAACTTATAATTGGTGACATGTTGAAAATGAGGAATCAGCAAGATCGATTTTTCAGCTCTCACATCTAGTATAATTTTTTAACATTGGGACCAGCCAATTTTCACCCTCGGTTGCGTTGAATCCTTGCATGTCGCAATTGCCAGCTCTGACAGAATAGGCGACAAAAACTCGAAATCAGTCGATCCTATGTACTAAAGACCAAGAAGCAAAGACAGAAAACTCACCTTCCGTACCTACATACCTGAACGCGGCACATGCCACCTCTGTACTCTTTTGCGGATTCTCCACATCCCAAGTACTTTGAAGCTCTCCAAAGTACCTGGGTTAGATGACCATTTGAAGGATAGGGAAGACCAATCTCAAATTCAACCCATCGACCAACTATGTTGTCTGCGGGATAAAGCTGGGCCCATCCATTATTTCCCACGTTCTTGGCCAAGTTCTCTCCGAAGGAATTGTAGTCCTCGTGCTCAATTCCCACTACTCCACATGCGTGAAGTAGCTCGTCTGCCCACGCTTTTGCTGTTTTTGCCAAGGCAGGCGAATAATTCAACGGAACATGTGTGAGATTGTACCGTTCGTACCATTCTTTTCGTCGGATATTATGAGCTTTTAGATAGTCGATTTCGCGTTGACTCATTTCCCCACGTGGATCGTATCCGACGTTAAGGACCGCTGTCAAATTTTCGTTGAAGCTTCCGCCACTGAGAATATGCTTCCCGTCCATCCAAATACTAAAATATCCCTCCCCATAGCGACAACAGATGCCATCGCCTAAGTGAAATGAGACGAATAGGCAGTTGGTGTCACGAAAAAATGATTCCAACGTAAATAAGTTCGTGCACTTACCATACTCATCCCAAATAGTGAAATTATATAAACCATGCGATAAGCAAGCTTGTTTGCTCTTAAATTCGTATTGCTCGAACGTGTGCCCAATTTGTTTTAAATACGATTTTCCAGTGTGGTAACCGACAATCTCCCACGAAGTATCATTGGAAAATTCATCGGCCTTCACTTCTACCTTGACCTTGACATCACCCCCCCAACACCCATTTTCTTCATTGTACACGCCGTCCTTAGGCGTGGGTTTATTTGTTGGGTGAACGGACGGAAGGGATGTTGTAGGCAGAGATGTGGGCAGCTGCCGTGTAGGTTGGATGGATGGTTGTAATGTGCTGACAAGACAGAACAAATGCAAGAATCGTCAATGTGAAGTTGTCATTCGTAGATCAATATTACACGTGCGCAAGGTGAATTCCAAATTCCAACTCACACTTCTGCAGTTACTCCATCACTGGTAACATCTGGTACTGGCATTGTTGGATTTTTCGTTTGGATCGCTGCAGGGCTCCGCGTAGGTTTTGAGGTGTAAATTTCACCAACCGTGAAGGAATGCTCGACATAATCGTTGAATGTTTTCTGAAAGTCGCTCGAGTAAATGAGCACCCCATCAATCGAGAATTCGTAGGCACCGTATCCTCTATCGCAGCACATTCCATCACCGAAGTTGTCTTCAACCGCCAAGATGTAAATTTCGCCTATAGTGAGGCAAAACTCGAAGGAGTAGATTGTGAGGTCTCCGTAGCGAATCCCTTCAGGGGGTCCATTGCCTGCGTAGTCGTGTCCCTTGTTTGTTGTATGTTGAAGAAACCAGGAAGTCTCGTTGCCAAAGCCGTCTGTTTGGAAGTTGAATCGAAAGCGTTTCTCTTTGGATGAACATTCGACCGATGGAGCATTATTATGTTCCTGAGAGAGTTTATTATGTGAGTGCCAAACTGGACGCTAGAGCCAAGATATTCGTTGATAAGTACTTTATTTGCCACCTACCAACAAATTCGATGGTGTGATCTCCTTCAATCCACGGTACCTTGAGCGAGGACGATAACTTCGGAAGGACTGGCTTTGGCAGTTGTTCAGGCAGGAGATGACCAGCGCTGAAGTCCATGAAGACTGTCGACGGGATTTACCAGCGGACATGGTGCCGACCAATAATTATTGCTGATTGATCAGCAACGGACATTGTTGTTGTATGTCCCATTACTTTTAGGGGTTGGAGACCGGCGCGAAAAGATTCCTACTTAGGTTTAATTCGGATCAATAATATTATTCGGCTGTAATAATATCAGTGTTCTGGAAAGAAAACAAAGCCCAAATTCAAAATTTAAAATCCGACACTTCACGAATACTTCCTCTCTTTTGTAGAGATGTGAGTAAAACGTTGTACCGGCACGGAATCATTTTGGATAATATTATGGTACTCCACCCCGCCCGATCACGAACGGAAAATAATCGTAATCCCGCAGCTGTTAGGTAGACGTGGTGTCAAGATTCCTTGTCAACAGCGGTGCAACGGAACTGGTGAAACTTTATATTATTATAAGTAGTACTTATAGTAAGTAAGTACTTACTTAAGTACTTAGTAAAAGACAAGAAGATGGCCACCAACCTCCACGAAAAGTGAGATGAATTACTTCCATCTTGACCGTCGTACTACTACTTACACAATCTCCTATACTTACTTTACGATAGTCCTGGGAGAGATTTTTGAACAGAATACCCATCTCCGTCCAACACGCGTTGACGAAAGAGGATTTCCGCTGCACAGCTCTCCACGGCAATCGTATGAACAATTAGTATTGTGCTGGACAGTATAATATTTCATGTAAAAGTTACGAGGTCTTATCATGAGCAAACCTGCACCGAAGACCGGCGTGCCGGTAGAAGAAATCTGTTTCCCCAACATCGATGATAACCTGACACTACCCTCCGAGATTTCTGCTCTTCTTTCTTTTCCAAACATTGAACCTATGAATTATGACGTCAACGGCAATCGTCCATATGGGTGTTCCCATCGTATCTCCCAGCCTACTCGAACAACAGGACCTACGGGGTGGAGCGACGGCACCCAGACCACCATTATCTCTCGGAAAGCGTTCCAGTTGGCGTCACTGTTTGCTTGTTTGTCCTTGGGCATACTCCTCTTCGCAGACGTACTTGCTAATATGCATACTACCGTTGAGAATGGATTTGCAGCCGTTGTAGATACAGATGACGAGTGGGATAACAGCGATTGGAGGATTGGTGGGGTGAGGGTACAATCCGAGGGACCACCTGATGACACTCGGGATTCATGTCTTAAATTTTGGCAAGAGAAGAAATTCCATGAGAAGAGTCCCAAGTCGAACAAAATATCCAAGGGCTCCACAAATGATGATGTTATTATTTTATATCGTGCTGATAATAATTCTGTCCGAAGTTCTGTAGAGGATGGAGAAGTTATTCATTTTAACACAATGCGAACTGAAGATGACGATATGATGGCATACATCATTCCTCGAGAAGAAACACACCGGGAACCCCAACTGACCCCTTCAGATGTAATAGATTCTGCTACAGATATCGGTGTCTCATCGATGGAAATTCCCGCTGCACAACTGAGGTGCCAATACGTGATACAAACATTTGACGATGAAAACGTTGGTGTTGAAAAAGACTTTTTACGGCAAAAGTTCATTGCTCAATCAGTGAATCACAATGTGTTTTACCGTGCTACAGCGCCTTTGTTTTGGAAGGATTTTGGAGCAGGCCGTTGGGGAGAGGAACAACAGAAAAGCGTCAACCTAGGAAAACTGGTTTTATTGGATGAAGCAAAATACCAAGATGGGACTCCACTGTCCCCAATGAGCACGTGGACATGGATTACTGGAGATCAGCATTTGATGAATTTCGGTGCATGGCGGAACAGAGCCGGCGAGGTCGTGTTCTCTGTGACTGACTTCGATGAGGCTGCTGTTTTTGACTTTCATTTGGATGTTTTACGCATTGCCGTGTCTATTTGCAACCATGGATTCACAAACGGGCTTTCGGTCAAACGAATCGGCCAGGCATTGGACACATTCACACGTACATATGCCGAGACGGTAATTAGTTATGTTGGCGGAGACTCTGCATTGCTTTATGAGTTGACTCCGAATACTTCAACTGGGATGCTACGAGACTTTCTGGTTGACGTGAAAAATCGAAAATCACTGGATAGACAGCTCGAAAAATTCACTGAAATTGGGAAGGATGGTGTAAGGCGTTTCATTTTCAATCATGATTCGAGATTGGTTCATGTTCCTCGGCAGCTCGAAAACAAGATTCGACAAGAAATGACTTCTACGAAATACGGCGCATCAATGATGAAAATGGGGTGGCGAGTCAGAGGTTGGGATGATGATTATTTCACGGTATTGGACGTAGCACGGAGAGTGGGCTCTGGAATTGGAAGTTACGGTGTCGATCGATTCTATATTTTATTGCAAGGAAAAGACAAATCACTGAATGAAGAAGGCGACTCGGTCATCCTAGACGTCAAGTTCGAGCCACACGCAGCAGTGTCCCGGATACTCGATGAAAATGCCAAAGCATGGTATTCGCATATGTTTCGAAACGAAGCAGATCGTGCCGCACAGGCGCAACGCCGGCTTACCTCGTATACTGATCCGTTCACTGGCTGGATACAAATCGACGGAAATCCTTACCACGTGCGCCAACGTTCCCCCTGGAAAGCTTCATTTGAATTAGACGCATTGAGAGACCACCAGTCTTTTGTTGATTTCATTCAACAAATTGCTGTCGCGACCGCCACATCTGTGAGGATTACATTTTCGCCATCTTCCTGACCATTTCGCTCTTTTACCTCCGGTTACGAGGCTCTAACATGATTTCCACCTTGTTCCTTCACGTCTGCGTGCTATCCCAAATCCAACAATTGACCTAACAGCATGTAAGAGGTTCTGTTTCAACAAGCCCTGGTCAATTCAAACACGTAATCAAAGTCCTGCTGGCGAAAGATCACCATCGTAAACGCTGGGGCAGTGTGAGCGAACTGAATTTCAAAGTGCTTGTTCCATCTCCGTGTTCATGTAATTCTCATCGTCCATCCAGCTTATTTCCAAAATCGCCTTACATTACAGGAACCAAGTAATTCTTGACTATAATTGCTTCAAAGATTATGTGAAGAAATACTTTCCTCTCTCCAATAAGACTGATTCTCTGCTTTAAACAACTTCACTTATTTTTTGATATATTATTTGAGAATCAAGACCCACCTAACAAACTGTTGTCCTCTTGTATGAAATTGATCCATATTGAACTTCCAAATCGAACATCGCAAAACAAAGCCGAACATATCCGAGTGATTTCTGGTAGATTCAGGGGTGCCAAAGGATTGTTAGCGAGATAATTCTATTTTAACGGAGCCGAATCTAGCGTTATCTACTCCTCATCCTTTCTATTTCGGAGTTTACAGTTGTTGATGTTTCGTACTACAGGAAATCTGCTATTTCACACAAGCATTTTGTAATCATTGTGAATCTCTTTTGAGGGAAAAATGGAGGTCCTTATTTTTATTATCTCGAATGATATCGATTGGGATGCTGAAGGAGACCTATAGAAGAGTAGCCTCAAAAACAGATATTTCCGTACTGTCATTATCTTTTTTACCACCATACTTCAATTTTGTCTTGGTCATGACTTACGCTACAGTTATTTCACCCGACGGCGACTTTGCATCATCTAACACTTGTTTCCTCTCATCACAGTCTGCATGAGTTTCATCGAGATCAGCAGGGGTTCCTATAATTCCATCACTGCTAGCAGTCACATCCTCTATTTGACTAGTCATGTCATTTGGGTCAAGAACAGTTGCCACAGCTGATATTGACTTTAACGTATCTTCTGATGTGCTCTGGTAAACATCTGAAAGAGTCGCCTCGATAATTTTTTTTGAATGGGTTCCTGTCTTCTCATCAATATGAGGAGCAGCAATTTCATCTGACAAATATTTTAACGAATCTGGCACTGGTTTGTTCTCTTGAATAACTGGAGGGGAACATGCCCGGCTTTGTTTCACGAGTTTGTGAGTAACGAGACTCTTGGTTCTAGTGTAGTGCTTTTCACATCAGCAGAGCCTACTCTAACACTATGATCGTTTGATTCCAGTCAGAATCAGAATGATCAAAAAAGCTCTCAGGAATATTGAGAAACTCTTTGGTCAATTTTGGGTAGTCCTACAGAAGAAGGGCTTTGCAGCACGATGGAGAGAGTGGAGTTCTTTTGGCATTCGGATTTCTTATTTGAGGAAGGGTGAGGTTATCACATTACAAATGGGGTAATCAGCAGCACCACTTCCAACAGCATCACGTTCAACTTTCAACAAATTCTACGGAGTCGATAGCAACACCCTCGAAGGTGTTCTTGGCGAAGGTGTTGTTGTCGTAAACTTGGAGGCCAGTAGGCGTTTCAATTCTAAGTAGCGATATAAGTACGATACCTCCGAACGTTGGGCAGACAAGATAGCTACTCTCCTCATTCTCAGAAATCCCAAAGTCTGGGCAGCCCAGTCCCACCTCTTGTATCGTACTGGTACGATCTACGATATCCAGTCAATAACAACCAGCACAGGAAAGCACAACAGCACAACATCCCCACATCCGACATCATCTTCTTCTTGAAAACTTCTCCAACAGCAGCTATGTACAACGGCATCGGTCTCACGTCCGTCCGTGGCACAGCTACCTCCGGCCACGTCCAACAAAACGCCGGTCACATTCGGCCATCCTCGCGCCGCCACCGATTTCCCACCGCCTCCAGCGACGGCCAGCTGCTTACCGCCGAGGCACTCCGGGAGGGAGCAACGTCGCTCGCCCTTCATGAGAAGAAGCGACGGATTGAGCTGAGATTAATGGAGTTGCGTGAATTGTTGGAAGAGAGGGGATGTGATGGAGAGAGGATCGAGGCGGAGTTGGAGCGGGAGAGGAAGAAGGAGGAGGCACCAGACAAGGAGAGTTCACAACATGGTGTGGACGCCGTTATTTTGAGAGATCAAGGTGGATTCAGGGAGGATCAAGTACGTGACCATGGACAAGTGAGAAAGTATGTGAGGGGACACGCGCTGGATCGAGGGCAGCAATGGGGTGGTAGAGGAAACTATCCACGTGGACATAATCGTGAATCACGTTGGGAAAACAGCGGTGGCAGAGGCAGAGGAGGTAAGAATGCACAGCAACAAGAGGCGTATCAGGAAGAGAGGAATGAAAAGTTGAGGAACGCCTTTGGTATTAGAAATAGTCACTACAAAGAAGGTCAGCAGAACGAACGAACTGTCAATTTCTTCAAACACATTCTTCACTCGTTATCCACATTGTCCGTTTCATCAACTGTATTAATCGAAATATAGGATCTGCATTTGATCGCGAACTCCTCGAAGCCAAACGCCGAGAGAAGCAATCCCACAAGGACCAAATTTCCAGGGCTGAGCGGAAAGCAGCTCGTCAGAAAATAAGGGAAGAAAGGCACAGTGCCAAATTGAATCGCAAGGAAGACAGGATGCGACTTTGTGATGATGACAAGGGAGAGAACAAAATGAGTCCTTTTCATCGGCGTCGTAGGGGTCGTTCTAGAAGCAGGTCCGAGAGCAGCGGTAGTTCCAGATCGTATTCCACCTTTAGCGGTGGTAGCTGCAGCAGTCGATCGTATTCTTCATCCGGGTCAAGTAGTGATGGGGGTTACAAAAAAGACCGCAGGGCAGAAAGGAAAAGGAGGAGGAGCTACAGCTCCAGTCGATCATCCTATTCCTCGCGTTCCAACTCAGCTGATGACTCTCACAGAGAGCCGGGGGTAACTCGGCGGGCTCGGTCTTCACACTCACGCGTGGAGGAAAAGGAACGACCGAAACCCTACCGTGGAGGAGGGAGTGGCAAATCCTCACGTCGTTATTCGAGCAGTTCTGGTTGTATTGCGAGTCGATCTCGTTCGAATTCAAGATGACGAAGCTCTTCGTATTCCGCCGGTGGAAATGGTGATGATTAACAGGGAGCAAGGTAGTCGATAGTGATAGAAGTAAGCAGCAGTTGCTGAAAAATTGTCAAGTTCATGATAGATGATCATTGAACAGGAGGCCTAATTGAGAATACAACATGATACAATGCCTCGGAATACGTAAACATTGTTAGGTTTTACTCGCAACAAATTGACTATTAGATCTATCATTGCATGTTTCTTGAACGTTTGCCCGAGGTAGGTAGTTGTTTGGCTACGACAACATCGTTACTCATGACTTCACACCAGTCCTGGCTGATATCAAAATCAAATGTTCCCCAAATTGGGTAGACACAGGTCCATGAACTACCCCCACAGCCTCATTGAAACAAACATCATCGAAGTTTTTGACCATCATTCCAGGTCCAAACTCTCCCAGGTTTCCTCCATTCTTCGAACTCGGACACCCACTCCATTCCATAGCAGCTTCGGCGAATTTTTCGGGATCGTCTTCCACCTCTTTTTTGATCTCCAAAAGTTTCAGCTTTGCTTCATCTTGGGGAAATTGACTCGGCTTGAACAAAATGTGCGAGGCGGTTGCCCTCTTTCCCCAATGTGTGTACATTGACCCTATTGTATCTATGAGTGAGTGACGTTGCGTTCGCATTGCGGAGTAATGAATGATGATGGTTGGATTATGGTGAGGAGCGAATGATTGAGCGCCCGTGATTAGGGCGGAGAGGAGGAGGATTATTCTTCCAGACATTTTGATTGATCTGTTAACGGTCTTGGGGATTTCCTTTATTATGAAAAGCATCGTACTGACTTGAGTTATTTTTTCTATGATGCAATACGAAGTTGAAGGAGGTTGAAGGTATCTTTCACGTCTACGAGCGCCCCTGATAAGTAAGTCAAGTAAGTAAGTACTTACTTATAAGTATGCTATAAGTGTAAGTACTTAACGACATGATGATGATGATGTAGTCACAAGGTGGTTGTGGTAACATCATCAATCATCACATCAAAGGAAATTCGCTGCAAAAACACACTGAGATGACAAGAATGAGAGCTCATATTATATTTATTTCGGCATTTGTAATCTGCGGCAGCGGGTGCATCGATGGATTCTCCTTCCTTCCAAACTCGTTCAGCCTTCCGCAAAACAAGCAAAGTCTACGCACGCCATCGATAATGTCATCGGCAGCTGGCGATAAATTCGCTCTCTTATTTGATTGCGATGGTGTCATTATCGAAACAGAGGAACTTCATCGTAGCGCTTACAATGCTGCATTCAAGGAATTTAATCTTTACATTGGGGCTGAACCAGTGGAATGGTCAGTCGCGTACTATGACGTCTTACAAAACACAGTCGGCGGTGGGAAGAACAAAATGTTTTTCCACTTTAGAAATACAACAGGGGCATTTCCGACTTGCGATCACGGAGCTATCCCTGCGCCAGATTCACTGGATGCTGAACAAGATCTAGTAGATAGGCTCCAAACCAGGAAGACCGAGTTGTACAAAGACTTGATTGCGGAGAAGGCCGCAGCTCGTCCTGGTGTTCTCGAATTGATGGACCAGGCACTGGCAGATAACGATATACTTGTGGGAGTTTGCAGCGCATCGACGAAAGCGGCGGTGACTAAGGTACTTGATGTGACTCTTGGTGAAGATAGAAGGAACAGATTGGATGTTTGTATTTTGGGAGATGATGTGACCAAGTTGAAGCCGGATCCTTTGATATATTCTACGGCTGCGGAAAGGTTGAATATTGATCCTGCTAGGTGTGTTGTCATCGAAGACAGTGTCGTCGGTTTGAAAGCTGCCAAAGGAGCGGTGAGTTCAACAATTTTTGACGACGTTTTGTGACTTCGAAACCAATTTATATGCCTGATCGTTTGCTCCAGGGAATGAAATGTATCATAACTTATACAACAAGCACGGAGAAAGAAGATTTTTACGGATTGGGATGTGACGCAAAGGTTCCAGATCTTGGAAGCAGAGGTGTTAATCTTGATATGATATTTGGTGTCATGAAGAATGATTTGAATGGAGACCTCCTGGTTGACGTTCGTGATGCACAATGAAGATGATGTGTCGTGCTGATAAAAAATATTAACTGCCCTTGTTAAGCTGGTAACTAAATGATTGCTCTGTTTCCAAAGAGCGAAATGATAAAAGGACGCGACAACTTCCATCCAAGCAACATAGAAGTTGTTGGTCTACAAACAAGAAACCAGTGCAACCCAACAAAAATAGTAACTCGTGACCATGATGTTGTTATCATCTCTCTCCAGCATTCTTCCTCTCCTCCATTTCAATCACCTCGGTGAGACAAAGGTCCGACGCCCTCTTGGCTTCCTCCAGCAATCCAATAATACGAGCAAACACTCCACCTTCTTTCAGCGCCGGGAACGTTCCGTGATCATGCACACCCGAATAACTGTAATCTCCTGGTTCTGGCTTCGAATACGACATTCACAAATTGAGAGAATTTGGATTGAGTGAAGATCATAAAATAGCGAGCAGCAGAAATGCAGCAAACGCCATGAAATAATCGACTCGCCTTGACCGGGGATCCCCTCTGAAAACCAATTACGGCATCTTTCATGCCAGAATCGAGGAAACGATGTTTCACAACCGTGATGGGTTTAGGTCCAATTTCCGCGCCATCGATGGGAGTCGAGTCGTTCGCGATGGAGAATTGTGCGTGCAGGAAGCATCTTCGCGGTGGTATCGTCGACGATGATGATGATGTTGTCTCCATTGTTCGAGATTGTGATCAATAAATCACATGACTTAGGGTTTTCATTATGATTAATTCCGCTTTTCCCTGGTTTCAATAAAGAGGATTTCAATTGACATTCGAGAGCAGTACAATGACATTCAAGAACACAACAATGACATTTCAGAGCCCCTCGAATTCTATTTGCATCGATTTGCCTGATTGAACTGCTTTAACATCATTGCCTTGATTGATTGTTGAATTGAAATGGTTATGAAAGGTCTCATAATTTCTATAACGACCTATTCGTACTACATCTTATCAATAGC
>JALLPF010000248.1:0-13086 GCA_036939455.1 Cyclotella distinguenda | reverse complement strand
CAAATGAGCAAATGAGCAAATGAGCAAATCGCAAATGAATTTTGGGATCGCTCCATTATTGCAACATATTGCAACACTATGAACAAATAAATATCGTACCGTGAAAAGTTTCCTCGAAGATGCCAACCTTTTCAACAGCATCAACTTCCGCTGCTTTGTCGTCTTTCCGGCGAAGCCTCGAATTGTGCAGCAACAGGAAGAAGTTTATCCTCACATCAGTCGTTGCAACCCTAACTGGGATCGCTGCGTACTACATCATGGCAACTAGAAGAAAAAAAGATGATGAACACTCTCTTCTGCTCGAGCAGCTGAAAGAGATTGGTAAACGGTTATCTGGTTTGGAAGGCGAGAAAAAAACTACACTGTCCATGCGTAAAACCGAAGACGGTGAGTCTATCATCTGGGGGTGAAATATTATTTATTACTTTTGTTTCGCCGACGGCATCTCGTCACTAAATTGGTTTAACACATCTTCACAACAATAATTTCAATCTATTCAAACCAATCCAAAGATATTGAAGAGAAAAAAATCAAAGATTCAGTCGATGCCATCCCGCTGATGAAAATTCAAACTCATAAAGTGACGAATGTTCGGCCATTCAGGGGGAAACGTGCCAGCATTGACACAAATATAAATGCGCCACAGTATGAGAATTCATCAGATGATGACGACGCGAATGCTCTTATCCCGCTTCTCCCGAGAACAATTCTTACACAGCAGAAAAGGCGCATATCTATGGGTTCCTGTGGGTCAACGGGTTCTCGTTATGACCAGGACAAGAATGATCCCGTCCCGATCGTCCTGATTTCAGATCCTGGGCAGGATTTAGATGATGAAATGATGTTCATAATGGCTCGACATCTTGTGTCCCTCAACTTAATATCACTGAAGGGGGTAATTGCCAACCTTCATCCGTCCTTCGCTAGGGCACGATTAACGAGGGGGACTCTGGACCTGCTGGGTTTACACAAAGTTCCTGTGGGTATCGGTACTGATGGAGGTGATATAATAGGAAGGCACTCGAGTGACCAGTTCGAAAGTACTGCCAGGTCTTACATTGTTCAATCTGATGGTGAGGCGGCTCGTGGGTTGGAATCTGGCCACAAACTTTTGCAGAGACTTTATGACGAGGCAAAGGCGGTTGAATACGTCGATATTTTTGATGACAGTAAAGGAAACGAGCCAAGGCTCGTAATCTCTAACGACCCGAAAAATAATATTACTGCAAAAAAGGTGGCAAGGGGAGGGTTGGTCCTTGTCATTACATCAAGCATGAAAGATGCTGCCATCTTTGTTCGAGAAAACCCTTCGTTATTTGCGTCGAAGACAAGAGAAGTGGTTATCATGGGTGGTTTCAAACCAGTCGAACGAGATTTGGCATCAATCGAAGACGACACCATGTCTGAACAAGATCGAGATGTCGTCACTTCCGTTTGGTCTGAACTTGCAAGAACTGAGTGTCTTCCGGACTCTGCAAATAACAACACTTTCGATGCAGCTGCTTCTGAGTACCTATATTCCCAATGTCAAAAGCTGAAAGTCACTCTGACAGTCGTATCCCGTTTTGCGGCGTATGCAGCCAAGATGCCCCGATCCGTCTACGATGACTTAGCTTTAACAGGTAGCAGTATCGGCTGGAGATTGCGTAACAGCCAACGATCTAGTATCGATCAACTTTGGAGGAGAGCATGCTCAAATGATCCTGACATTAGACTCGGTCTCCCGCCTCGGTGCGATAGGAAATGGTTCATTGATACTTTTTGTGGTGGGGAAGATGACGAGAGCCGATGTTGCGAGGATACTGCGTGGGATTTGGTGACTGGATTTATGCAATATGACACACTAGCATTGTTGGCAGCTATCCCAGGAGTTCGGGAAAAGTATTTCGATCCCTTCGTTTTGCCGCCTTTTGTAGAACTCGCAGAAACGAAGACGCATCACAACCCTGCCATAAGCCATCTGTTTCAAACTAGAGCCGCATGTGACGAAACGAAATTAGTGGAAAGTGACGAGACTGGAGACAACGAGGATGAAAATGGCATTATAAAAGGTACCAGTGCGAAGACTAACGGGGATTTAATACCATCGCAATTCCGAAGGTCGCGCCGGGTCTCGTTTCCCGGACCGGTATTCATCCAGCGAGCGATTTTAAAAGCAAATGAAGACAACAGTAAAATTGAGTTACCAAATTCAAATCCTCCGTTGGAAACATCAATCGCACCTTCAGCATTTGACAGGGGTACCAGAAATTTAATCGGACGATCTGATATGGAACACAATTTGAAAGACCCCTCCCTTCTTGTAGATTTACTCAAGAGTGGGTACCGAAGTGGGCTTCTACGTAACCATCATACTCAACCACATCTAATCCTTCACATGCAGTTACGATGGGATAACATTGCAGATACTTTCATGACGTGTCTCATGCTCCGAAGTTTGTGGGATATGAGACTTGCAAGTGTGTTGGGGGTTATTGTGTCAATCAATCCATCAGATGCCGAATCGGGACAGGGAACCTGCAATGGACAGGGCACATTCGACTCGAACACATCATCTGTAGGGTCCCCCGAAGACCAATCCCCTTCCACTCTAATTGGGCTTGCAGAAACTGTTCGTGAGACACTCTCCCTCGTTGGCCTATCTCATGTTAAATTCATTGTTGTTTCGGGAACCAATTCGAATGAATATAAACTCAAATCTACAGAGGCTCTTCTAGATCTTTATGAGTCAGCGCCTCCTATCGGGGTGACACTTGTTCTCACTGCTACTTTCACAAGTGTTTGGCCTTTTGCCAAGAATTACCCCGATCTTTTCCGGAACAAAACGGTTCGCGTAGTCCATACTGGTGGAGCTTTGGTTTGGCCTGCAAGATGGGGCTGGGCTAATTGTGAATCTTCTTCCACAGAAAATGTCGACGACGAAATCACCAATGATAGCTCGAACATCAACGAATTAACGGAAGAAAAAATTCTTGTGCCAGACCCAGCAGCGCAGAATCATCGTTTGGACCTCGAATCTGCGCGACTGTTTTACAAACAAGCTCAATCACTATCAGTCCCAATGGTCATTCTATCGCGCCATGTGGCCAAGGAGTGTTGTATTCCGAGGAACTTCTTTGATGTGCTGGGTAGTCATGGAGGCAAAGTAGGCAGGAGAATTTACCAGAGCGAAAGACATTCACTGCTCAATTTGTGGCGATGCTCGTGTGCTCCATTAGGGTCTCATGCGCGTGGAAACTTACCTGATAGGTTAGTATTCTACTCACACCCCTCTGTCAGTGTTCACCATAATTTTTACTTATTTAATAACACATGACACAGGTGTGATCGAGTTTGGTTCGCTCGAACGTTTTGCGCCGGAATTGAAGCAAACGGAGACGACGATGTTTGGAATGCGGTGGATTCTGTCAATCTATACAGGCAAGTTTCGTATCGTATCTAGTATTCCGAACTTGATGTCTTCTTTTGATCGACAAATTTAATTCTCCTACACGTAGCCCCATCGCGCTATTGGCTGCTTTACCAGGCGAAACTTTGAAAAACTACTTCACGACACTGCCATTTACGGTGCGATCAGCCACTCACCATGTCATTGGTCTCACTGAAGAAATCCCCCCTCGAAATGTGGTTAACCCTGGTGAACTACGTTCCTTGGTGATACAATCGTTGCTCAGTGCTGCACTTGCAAATGAATCCGAATTCAAGACTGGATTACCACCAAAAGTTTCAATACGCATGGGTAAGTCGTTTCTAGGAAACCGTGTTTTTCGTGTTCTTTATTACATGCATCGGTTAATGAAATACTGGTAATTATAGAAACAGAGCACCGTCGAAAATTTTATAAGACGCGCCGTAACAGCGTGAGCAGCACTATCACGGATACAGACAATTTTGGAGAAGAAGATGATGATATGTGGACTTTCTCCGAGGCAGCTCGTCGTGAACTCTTTAACAGGATGTCAGTAAGAATTAGCAAGAATTTAGTTATGCCGAAGGAGAAAGTCCGAAAGTTTGTGGTAAGCTGACATTGAATAAGAAGTGACTGCATCATGTTATAGTAAGTACCATAACTAATAATCTACATCCAGAATGCTAATGACGAACTGCAGTCGATCGGATTCGTTCCACCGAAAGATGCCGAAGAGATCAAACTATCCAGTTCAGCAGGGTCTGCCCCTGCGATGTTTCTCACGTAATCCTGTCCGTGAGTATGTATTATTGGACTTTCTATCAATGGCAAAAGCAATCGCATGCTTAATAATAAAAATGAAATGTTAAGCCTATCCGACTTTCGGTGATGAAATTTGGAATATTTTTCTGAAATTACATGACTTGGATCAATGTACGATATTCAAAAACGATTGAAATGATGACACTATAGCTGGGGTCGAACCTTTCGACATCTGATAACCTGCATTTCCAACGGTCCCCACCAACATAAACACACTTCCTACATCTTACGTTGTGCGTCCGATACGTAATGCGTCCTCACTCGGGTTCGACTAGGTATGAATCCTGATACTAGAAGCCCATTAGGGAAACTCCTGAGTCCGAAATTCAAACAAATCATCTCCGTGTAATGGATCCCATCAGCACAAAAACATTTCAATGATAGAGTGTAGCCCATGCGCTCGACAGGTTGAACAAATCGTCGGACGGAATTGGCAATCGATCTCCCAGTACTAATTACCTGCGAAATAGTGGCCAAACATCTGAATTGAACCATGATTTCTCCAAAACAATATTCCCTCATCACGCCGACACAATGAAATGGCAACGCGCGACGATACCCCCTGCATTCACGAGACGAAGGTCAAGCTCGGGATCTACTCGACATGGATATTCTCAAGCTCTAAGTTCGATGTGGGTCTCCTGATCGGCGATTTACTCGGTACACCAGGAGAACCTCGGCATTCACCACAAATCCCGCGCTCCCCCCGCTCCACCGAAATACAGCCATTAGGACATGGACGGGGCTTTCTGGCCGAGCACGGGCCCCCGTCGTCCATGCAGCGGCCTTCGACATCACGGCAGCCGGTGGGACACACGTGCGCACTCAGGATACCTCCGCGAATCCGACACAGGTCACCGTTATCGTGTCGTTCGAGTTCGTAGCCGTCGGGACAGGGGGTCCATTTTGGTTGGGAGAGGAGAGCTCGGATCTTTTTGTCCGTTGCTGTGAGCTGTACATTGACATCGTGGACATTGTCGACGATGCGGCCGGATGATTTGGATCGAACTTGTGTTGGCATGTCTCCCTGTGTGAAAGTATCAATAATCGAAGGGTAAATCGTTGGAAATTCTCGAAGCGTCATTCGCAGGAGAGCATACGACAGAATTGCCATTATCCAACCATACCGTCGCCGTGACGGGATGGATTCGACAGACGTTGGGACTCCCACGACGGAATTATCTTGACCTCGATGTCGAGCACGCGAGATGGCTGGGCCGGATGGGAGAATGACGTCGTATCGGCCGTAGAGGCTGCGACGGTCGAGATCGGATGCGGGTTTGGGCATGGTTGACCCCGTCTTGAACCAGTCACGAATCATGATCTTACCCAGAACAAAAAGGGCCGTAATAAGCGACAGATTTGGAATCTTTAAATAGGCCTAAAAACGTTAGGCATCAATCGAAAAAATAATAGCCGTGTGAAAAAAATTAGGACCGCAACAAATATGCCTACAAAGAGCCAGTAATTTCTAGAATCATGACCCAAAAAGAACGACATGATGTCTGTCATAATTGTCCCTTGTTATTTTCAAGACAGAGACGAACGATGCTTCAGGCGGCACATCATCGCCCTTTTACCACGACCGAACCAATGAAAGACAAGTCGAGATAAGTAAAGATGGAGCATCGATAGGTACGATTGGTATCTTGGCTGTGATCAGCACGATTATGGGTCAGCGGTCAGCGGGTGCTTCTGTACCATGAGATCGGAAATTTCGGTCGATTACATTTCTCATGAGGAGGACTCAATAATCATTTCTGTGATTGATTTAACACGACCTGAAGATTTCACTGGTGCCCGTAAATCAGCCCTTGATATGTGGGCCTTGACACCAAGGCTGAGAGAGATCATCCCCCGGCGTTCACATGAGTGGCCAAATCGGGCCCAACGAACATTGGAGAACGAACGTAAGCTCGGCTAGCAGTGCACGATGGCATCTCTATCAATGATATGGATATGGAGACTAGGGCAATATATTATATTAGCGATAGGGTAATAAGAGAAATCGGAGGAACGATTGAGGTCCGACGAGCCGGCAGGTGCACAATTCCCATATACGATTGTTCTCACAAATTGATTCGGGCCACACTGATCCTTGAGAAGGAACGAATCATTATTTTGTGACCAACAACATCGACTATTGCCACGAAATTTTCACTTAATTGGAGCTTCAGTTTATCGATGATGGAAAAACGATTAGAGTACGATTGTGATGTTTCAAAACGATTGAGGCGATCGGTCTCTCGTCTCATAAACTAGAGTTGTCACCAGATTCAGCCAATACTAACTCATCTTGTCAGCAGCAAATACGAACGTGTCAATTAATTTCTCCACCGATTTCCTTCTTCGTTCCTTCCACCTATACATCGAT
Organism: Cyclotella distinguenda; assembly: GCA_036939455.1. Taxonomy (NCBI): domain Eukaryota; phylum Bacillariophyta; class Thalassiosirophyceae; order Thalassiosirales; family Thalassiosiraceae; genus Cyclotella; species Cyclotella distinguenda. Next base: position 6,481 of record JALLPF010000248.1, on the reverse strand, counting down.
CAACAGCGCTCAATCATGATGATTTACAAGATTTTTGGAACCTTTCTCGTTGCATTTTGTGATATACATCACACCTGTGAGGGTACATTTAACTCGAGTCAATACTTGAGGAAAACAGCTACTATTACCAACAATGTTGAATGTGAAGTTTATTTGGCCCTTGGTCAAGTTGAGGACGGCCCTCCGCAGGAACTTTTACAATGTCTCCTGGACGAGCCAGACGAACTTGGTTATGTTCTTTACGAAATCAAAGGTCTAGAAGAAGATGAGTTTGAACGTGTTAAAAACAAGGTATCATTATCTAGAGGGAAGCATCGTTTTGAATTTCCCGGAGCAAAGAAGTCCAAGGCAAAACGTGCTTATCATAATTTATTCGGTCCTAGCGCCCCCGCTACATCCCAATCAATCACGGTGCCTAAATCCAGCAAGGGTGGTAAAGAGCAAGCAATCGAAAGGAATGATGATAATAAGAGTCAAACGGGAGACCGCAAGCTGTGGAAAGTACAAGGCGTGTCGACTGTACTTGCTGTCCGAATTGTCGCACTCGACTCTGAGACCCCAGCATCTGAGAATGACTGCCGTGCTCGTACCTTCGGTGGATATGACGACAAAGGAGTTTTTGATGACATGAATATGAAGACTCAAATCGACGCGTGCTCTTATGGAAAGTTTAAATTCATCGAACCCCCTGATAATCCATCCTACCCAGATGTAGTCGGTGGTACAGTCACTGTCACATTGAATCAAACTGTGATTGGCGTCAGCCATGGAACTTTACTCGACTTGATGATACAAGAAACTCCCAAGTACGCAGGTCCTCTTACGGCATACGACCATGTGATGTTCTTCATGCCAGATGGTGTTATCTTTAACGGCGCGGCAGCATTTGGGTTCATGCCTGGACAATACACCGTACGTTACACCCTGTAATCTACGCCGACACACCTGGGACATTCCTACTCACAAGATTTCCTCTTTGTCTTACACAACATAGTGGTTCCTTGGTGGATATGCTTTGGGTACAGGGTGAGTATGATTCATCCATCATTATGAAAGAAGCTTCTGGATTTGCAAACAAATAACTCAAAATCATTTTTTGGATTCAGCGTCCAGCTCCACGAATTAGGACATAATCTCCGTCTTGGACATTCAGGCGAAGATGGCGGCGGTTATGGCGATAGCTCTTGTTACATGGGAAGTGGGGCCAACGTGAGGATGTGTTACAACGGTGAGTAATTCAATTTGAATTTTGAGTTAAGAAATCATGCCTACACATGATGCCACTAATTTCGGAATTGATCATTTCAGCTGCAAAAAGCTGGTACCTTGGTTGGTATTCCGAGTTCCATCGTGTATTTGACCCTTTGAAAGCGTCGTCCCAGCTTTTCAAGCTTGTTGGTTTGTCTGATTATGATGAAGCATTGTCATCATCAGATCCCTCGGAATATACAATTGTTATTCGCATTGAAACATATGAAGCCGAAAACCTATGTACGTATGGATCTTATGTTTCTTGTGCATCACTGCTACTTTCCTTTCGTCTCACATTGTGATATTATGTTGTACTATTCGTTAAACTTGTAGACTTGACTTACAACAGAAAAGAAAAAATGAATAACGGCACCCAAGAGTTCGCTGATTTAGTGACTGTCGTTCGCGCAAATGGCGGTGGCCAAAGCTCAGTAAGCTCTTGAACGTGATCACAAAACACTTAATCACAAATGGATTGGACTAATGATTTATTGTCAACATTCTTCGTCCTATTTATTCTTTTCAGACTGATGGTAGTAGCCAAAGCTGGGTAAGCCATGTCACGACAAGTTCCACGGGTTTGATCAAATTGATTATTCACACTGTTCTCGTTTTTCATTTGATACAGGTGGAAGCCGGACTGACAACCGGCCAAAGGTACTCTAGCCCCATCGTGATTGGATCAGGCATCTCACTGGAAATTCTTGTTTGTGATCGCCTTGCAAGCAGTCCTGATTATGCAATTGTAAGCATTCATCGTTTTGGTGAACCTCCGCTGTGTGATCCTCAGAGCCCCATTCCTTCGTGGGAGTCTTATGATGGTCGCCTTACTGATGGATTGGTTGCTTACTATAGCTTTGATTCTGATTATCTCGATTATTCTGGGAATGGAAACCATGCATTTGAGTTTGGTGATCCATCTTTTGTATCCGACGGTGCAGTTAACGGTCAAGCTCTATCATTTGATGGTGTGGATGATTACCTTCAGTTGCCCAATAGCCCCGACCTCGACTTTGGTATGAACGATTTCACCCTGTCCTTTTGGTACCGTGTCTCCGGTGACCAAGTAGGAAGACCGGCTATCATTGGCAACAAAGATATCACTTCTTCGTCAAACGTGGGCTGGGTCGTCTCATCAAATTATGGGTCTGGATCGAATGGAGATGATTTAGGCGCTAATCTCTCCGACGGTGTAACTCACGTTGACTCGAGCAAAGCTGTAGATGTTGGATTCGATACATGGAGTTTTGTTGTCATCAGAGTGAAGCGAGGGGTTCAAATGTCGTTGTTTCGCACCTACTTGGGAGGCTTTATTCTACAAGAAGATCAGATAATTGCGCTTCCGGGGAGTATCACTTCCGAGAAGAAATTGCGTGTCGGAACCAGCTATTCTTGTTCAGGTGGTTTCACAAAGATGGATCTGGATGATTTGGCTCTATGGAAGCGTGCACTTTCATCGGAGGAAGTAAATGCAATCTGGGTGGCTGGTCGCAAGAGAGGATTCAATTTGCTGCACACGTATGATCCACCAAATATAAATAGTGCCCCAAGACTGGAAGTCATTGCTAATTACGAGCTTGAATCAGACCTCCAAGACTCCACAGCAAACAATTTAGACGGAGTGTTTACTGACGGAGGAGGAATTTCCTTTGGCTACACAAGTGAAGGCTATCAATATCTTACTCTAGACAACATCAATGCAACAGCAAAATCATTCGTTACATTGCCAAACTCGACTTTTCTTGATTTTGGAGGGAACAAAAGCTTTACGATGTGAGTACTACCCTGCATGAAACATTGATCGACAAACCCGATCAAATTTATCTTACAGTTCTTAATGGTCTTCGTTGGGCAATCAAAGATCGTTGTGGCAGCGTACATCGACAGGTAAGCTTTACGTCTCGGTTCAAATTTGAGAATATATCACTCTAAACCAATATTAATTTTCATTGGACACTTCAATATTGCAGACTTTTCTAAGATGACGTATACCGGTCCATCCATCATATCTAACAAAGATTGGAAAAGTGGTACGAATCCAGGATGGACTTTGGGCGTCGGCAACAATGGTAGGCTCGAATGGAATGCTGGCGATGGAAATGGCAAGCGATGCGACTATGATGGACCTGCTGGAGCCATAAACAATGGAGAATGGCATCAAATAGTCGTTTCGATGACCCAAGGAGATGCTGGCCAGGTGTCTATTTATTTTGACGGCAGACGTGTAACCCAAAATACTTGTGTCTTGAGGACTGTGTCCTCTGGTAAGGTTTCCTTCCACCTGCTTTCACACTGAATCATTTTCACTGTTGTCTCACTATTTTCAATTATGCTCATGTAAACGCAAAAGCATATCCCATCAGGATAGGTACAGACGGTCGAGGAGGGTCAAGTTTCCCCGCGTTTTTCACAGGTGACATTGATAAGGTCATGTTAATTGGTTCAGCTCTGGACCATATCAGTGTATTCAAACTTTTCGAACAAGGCAGGGGCTTGATGGAACCTTATGCACCAACCCTCTCTCCGAACACATTCCCTCCTACATCCGTTCCTAGCCCGCGTCCAACCCAATCGCCCGAAACGGAACCTCCCACATCAGCACCAGATGGGGTAAGTCTACTTGTAATTGATATCTATTTCATGTTGCTTATTCGCAATCCTTAGTATGTTCATCATTTACAATTGGACCAAAAAGCCTTTCTACTTTCGAAACCCCAGCAAGGCGAAGCTCATCACAATTAATGGTGGAGTGTGTGCCACAGGGCAAAATATTGTGGTCTGGCAGAATGGTAGTAGCGATTGGCAGAAGTGGGTTATAAACCACGATAAGACCATCGAATCAGTCCACTGTCCAGGTATGGTCCTCGATATCCAAGGTTCTCAGTGTGGAAACAGCGTATCCCTCGTTCTCTCTCCAAAAACAAAGTGCCTTGATGGTCAAGTTTGGGACATACGAGGCGATGGCATTATAGCTAATGTGAAATGTGGATCGCAAGCCATTGACATCATGAATGGACAAGCCATTGATGGACAAAATCTTATTCTGTACAATGTCCATGGTGGCTGGAATCAATTGTGGACGCAAGATATTACAACTGTTGCCCCTACAGTCCATCCGTTAACAAATCATCCGATCACCACCAACCCTACGCCGGCACCAGTAACTCCATCCCCTACAAAGAACCCATCGAATCGTCTGATCACCACCAACCCTACCTTGGCACCATTTACCCAATCCCCTACAAAGAACCCAACGAAGCGTCCGATCACCACTATGCCAACCTCAGCACCTGCAACTATGTTGCCTACAAAGAACCCTTCAAAGCGGCCAACTACTTCGAAGCCTACTTTGGCACCTGCAACTCTTTCCCCAACAAAGACTCCATCGAAACAGCCCATTACCAATAAGCCTACCATGGCACCAGTATCTCCCTCCCCAACGAAGACTCCATCGACACAACCGATTACCGCTAAACCTACCTCAGCAGCAGTAACTTCCTTACCAACGAGCACACCAATCCATCAGACTCCCAATCCTAGTCCAATTCAAACTCTATCTCCTTTTACTGAGTCTCCTACCCTAGGACCTCAAGGTGTAAGTATCCCATACCCAGAGCATTTTTAAGAAGACAAATGGATCTCATCCCTTTTTTGTAAGCCTCTTCATTTTCGAAACCCCCGTTCCAACAAGCTAATGACCATTGACACTGGAGTGTGTGCTGATGGGCAAAATATTACACTCTGGCCGAATAACAGCACTAAATTCTGGCAGAAGTGGATCATGAACATTGACAAAAGCATCGAATCAGTCCACTGCCCAGGGATGGTTCTGAGCACAAAGGGTAATAAGTGTACCAACGGTGCATTTGTTGTCCTCTCTTTGAAGTCTCCCAACCTCGACGGTCAAAAGTGGACTTTACGTGAAGATGAGGTTATCGTTAATTCCAAGTGTGAAACTAAAGCTATTGACATCAAAGATGGAAAAGCCGAGGACGGACAAAATATCATCCTGTACAATGCCCATGGTCGCTGGAATCAATTGTGGACGAAAGATATGGCAACTTCAGCCCCATCAATTCGTCCTTCAACTTAGCCGACTAACCACTTATCTGTGCCACTCCGTGTCTGGCTTTCCCAATTAATTTAACAATTTTCGTCAAGGCCATCCAGCAAGACTTCATCCTTTTGGTAGGAAATAAGATAGCATAAATATCGTAGTAAAATCAGCGATTACTATCGATGTCATGAATTATGAATTACATCATTTCATGGTATGCAATGCCGTCTTGGCTGTGTGAGTGTGAAGGCTCCTGATCGCATGAACCTGTTCTTTCGCTCATAATTCATTACTCAATCATCATTCAAACATAATTGTCTCGCATTTTCCATGAATTCGAATCCTTAATTGCAGCGGCGATTGAAGGCTCTTCGAAAAAGAATTTATCATATCATGTTGCGTTCCCACCACAGACACAAATCTCAAATCCTGTCATCGGTCATTGCTGCTGTCGCAGCGCATTGAAACAACAGGCCTTACTTGTCGATCACTTCTTGTTTGCCCCGCATGATTCTGTCGCTTTAATATAACAACTATTAGCTCCTCACCCCAGCCCCAACCTTCTGCTAACGTGCTTCAGGGTGGGGAATGGGTTTCAAAATGCTATGTTAACTTGGTCAAAGTTTGATTTCTTTGAGGAGGGTTTGAGCTCTCGATCGGATCAATTCAAAATTCGAAGGATTTCTGTGAGTTGCCAGATAGGCTTGAGCTATACCTACTGTTGCTAGGTATATAATCTGGAGTTGAGGGATCTCTCAATTTTTGTTTCGCTAATTATTACCTTTAATACACTTTGATGAAACTTAAAGGGGTTGAATATAAAAAGGACCGAAATACATCGGTATAGATATTTTTTCATCAGTTGAAAGGAAATGCCCATTTGCGAACCCTCTGATGTCTGGCTTCTCACAAGTAAGAACAAAATTCGAAATCCTAAATAATGCGCCGCTCTCTAGTTGTCACATTTTAGAAACAGTGGTGTAGCAATAGATCCTATTGCTCTTCTCGTTAAGATCTTGCATGTCTATAGAATGCGGAACTTGTATTCTATGTTCCGCATTCTGTGAATAGAATGCGATTTCCGCATTCTGTAGAATAGAATGCGATTTCTGCATTCGGTAGAATAGAATGCAATTTTCGCATTCTGTAGAATAGAATGCAATTTTCGCATTC
>JALLPF010000247.1:0-13064 GCA_036939455.1 Cyclotella distinguenda | reverse complement strand
CCCACCAGTGCAATTTAGGTTTCGTCAGCACTGACCCACTAAATGTACTTAAAAAATTTCAGTTATATCTCTCTCTAGTAGCATGCACAGGATCCTTCCAAGCGCCCGGTCTTGCATCGACCTGGTGCAAGCCCTTTGGAACCACTTAACGACGCTTCTGTTGTCGGCCCATGCAAGGAGGACAGGCCTGGGGTCGCCTCGATAGGGGCCGTTGCCTACTGCTGTTAGCCCCGGCGAAGTTGATGATGATAGCTAGGAACTCCAGGACGTTGATGCTGAGGATGTCCTTCTTCAAACGAATGAACTTTAACGTCTCGCGTTGTAGTTCTTGGGGACATTGAAGGTGCCACCAAAATTGGAGATCCGTCGAAAAACCGCCGCCACCGTATAGGCAAGCATCTGAGTATGCTTCAGCCGACGGGTCTCGGTCAACCATGTGATCAAGCGCAGACGCACGAGCTAAAGGGAGACTCGAAATCAAGAGCGTATCTGATGATGTCGAGTTCAAGTTGCAGAGTCTTGTTGATGAAGAAAGTCCTCCGACTGTGATGAACATAACATGCCTCTTGTTTGCTTGTGAAAGCACGTTCCGACAGAGACGTCAATTTGATGTCTTTTATTATCGCGACGAGCAGTCGAAATGTCGGGAAGCGAGAGAACGCGTAAGCCTTGTTGTCGACAAGTGCGAACGCAGCTGAGGCATACACGTGGCTCAGTAAGTGGTAGACCCAAGGTGAAGCTTCGCCGAGCCTTGACAGTTTCGCGATCAGTTCCTCAAGCTCAGATATCACGAAAGACGCTCGCGTTTTATGCCAAGTGACGTCCATAAGATTGAGAACTGAGCCCCTGTATTCGTCAGACATGGCAATAGTCATCGATCTCGAGTTAAGAATTAGACCAAGGAAAGTGGCTTCTTGAGAGACGGTCATCCCGCACCACTTGTCCATTGCTCGAACACTGACGGAGTGTGAGATCTGGGTTGCCCATGACTGCAAAGATTGCCGCGATGACCGCCTGCAGGTGGCGTTTCATCAATTTTAAATGGGCTGAACAGAGTCAGTCGTCAACGTAGACATAAGTGCATAAAGGCGCCATTTCATCTGCCGACGGGAATATCCCCGTGTTAATGGAGTCCACAGTCGCTTGCGTAAGACACGCCGAGTCGATGCTGTCCGTCGAGAAGTTAATGAGATCAGGGAGAGATTTGAATGCATCGTTTGGTAGAGAATTATCATGGAAAAAGTGAGCTGACATCAATTCAATGGCCCGGCCAAAAGGTTCCCAACTGGACGCCGATGTGACACTGCCGAAGACGTTCGCCGTAGGAACAAAGAACATGTCAAGGAAGTCGACCACAAAACCAAACGCGCCCAAAAGGTCGGGGTGCAGCCTTGGCCATCGGAAACAGGCCTTAATATCTGCAGCAGCTAGCCAACGTTTGTCAGAAGGGAATGAGATATGTTGATTTTTGATTGCAATGATAATTCTTTTCTTCGTGTCGCCAAATGTGATGATGGCTTCATTAGACATATCCGTAACAGCATTCATGACGATGCTGTGTCGGCATTTTGTAGAACCGTCCCAGACGATACGGGGGATTCTGGCTTCTTCAAATTCATTCCCTGTGGCACGTGGCTGCTGAACGGAGAGAAATGACAGAAGAAAGATGGAAGAGGGATGATGTGGCTGTGCTTGTGCTCCGTAAGCATGGTCTTTGAGACGGAATCTTGGCGTTGACCGAAGCTTGATTACCACGTTTGAGCATTTTGAACTTGTTTTTTCGTGGCATTTCGACATTGACATTTATGGGACGTACTCTCGTAGGATTCGATTGATGTGAAGCAGATTGTAGTCGACGACGTGTCCGCAAAATCGATTTGCGTGCGCCTTGGGATCCCTGTGTGAAGCTGTGTCTTCTCCGCCCATGAAATGGATAAGGAGGCCTGTGTCACCCTTGTAATGAAGTAGACATGAAGCCGCCATGTCAATCGGTGATATTGTGGTGATCGATTCGTAGTCCAAACGCGGCAGCTTGAGGTCCCAGAAAGCTGTCCAACGCAACCGCACCGCAGTAGTGACCAGGGATTGGAACTCTTGTGACAAACAAGATAAAGCGAAGGAATCACAAACGTCGAGGAATCCTGCAGAATCCTGATGGATCAAGTGAAGCATAACGTTGTTCAAGCAAAGCTCAAAGAAAGCAACTCGGAAAAATGCAGAAGAACGTGGTTTCATGACACTGCAGAACAGCTTGTGACAAGAAGGGTATGGTACATCATGTCAATCAGGTGAAAGTATCTCACCTGTGCCAGAGCGACGTGAAACGATGGGAGATTTGCGCCAAACGAAGCTTTGTACGCCTGAAGAATACTGTCTGTAGAGTCTTTTGGCATTGTGACCAACTTTTTGTTGGTGTATTGTCTGTAGGTAATACCCTATCCTGAGATAATAATTGAACACCAGAAGGTTCATTAATCGATTGAATCGTAGTTTGACCAGGGCGCCTGGTATCTGGGACGAAATCCGTCGTAAAAATACGGTCGGGTACGGTCATGGAAGGAAAGCGAAAGTGACGCAATGTTTCGGTAGAAGGTGTAGCGGGTTGACATAAAAGGGGTTCATTTATTGACAGGGTTACTACAGCAGAAAGGTAAGGACGAGTTTAGACAGCATGTTTGGACCAGAGGTCTTGCGATGAATTTGTGGCAAGGGAGACTCTGGGCTAGACTAACCATTCCTGTTTTCACCAAAATCAGGTTCCCAGAGACTCGAATAACGATTGCTGATCATAGCACCAAGGTGAGAAGGACGGAGGTCGGGGTTTAACATAGCCAATCTTGAGCTCATCATTCAGTCGAGAATAGCCGACAGCAATTCCGGAGGAAAGTTTGTAGCTGACCCATGCAAGAATTTGCAGCTACAACCGTGGTCGCAGGCAAGCCCGACAGCGTGATGATTGTAACATGGAGTCTTGGTAGAATCCGAAAAGTTGAGCGACCTGAAAAGGGTTTTGTGAGAACATCCCGGTTTTCGGATGAAGAAACCGAGTACAGTTGGATCACGGGACAGAAGAGTTCCTGTGGTATTGGCCGATACAGTCGGTGCGAACCGGGTGCGTGATAGGGAAGTTGCACTGTTGGTAAGATAGACCTGTTTCGATGCGTTCCCCATGAATCATTCGTTGCACATGAGTCGAAGACGTCGTTGTGTCCGGGAGAAAATGCTGGAAGCATAGGGCGAGGGTTCTGCATAGTGTTCGTCGGGGTATGAGTACCCAAGAGCAAAGCACGATCCGAGTATGGCAGGCGGAGTGCCATCTTGAGACGGACTTCCCTCACAAAAAGTGAAACTACCATGACAGCACTCCAAAACTTTGCGACATTGACTAACCCAACATTGCCATCTTTGGCCCGGGTGATGTTGCTGTGGTTTCCTGCCGCAGCTGCGAGAGAGTTGAAGCAGGACTCGAGGGTGTTGACTGCTGTCTGATGAAAGTTTGGCATGTACGACCCGAGGTCGGTATGCCACTTTTTATTTTCCGGATCGAGAAGGAGGATGTACAACCTCTTCATGCATGCAAAGAGGATGGACGGGTTTGCGTATTCGCCTCCATCCACGACTAATGGCGGGAAGAAGGAAAGTATATTTGCCAGGAGCCCCATCAAATCATCAATCGACCGCAGATTCCCTGATTTGACCACGGTGCACTTCTTGGTCGTACGCTGTGATTCTGGGATGCCCAGGTCAGCTTCAGCGCAATCGATGGACTCCTGGAGACGCATCGCTGCAATGGTCTTCAAACAGTTCATTTGCAAGAAGAGGATACGGAGATCAAAGACGGAGGGGTCATAGTGAGGGCCATCACGTGGGTACCTGGCAAACTCGCCCTTCAAAATCGCGAGGCATGCCGGACGGGAGATGGCCTCAAAACAGCGGTCGGTGAGGAGTAGGTTGGTGCGGAGCATGAAGTCGTCCAAAGCATCAACCTCCATACCACTCTGGAGGAATCGCTGTAGGTCGCCCGTCTGCGTCGGGATTGACTTGATCGTCACGATTTCACGATATCAATTGGTGAGGTCAGGAAGTGCAATTTAGGCCAATGAACTGCCATCGTCGAAGTCGACGTCTCCTTTCACCATGAAGATCCTGAGGTGAATGGCCCCAATCTCCACTTCTTTCATTTTTCTAGCTCTCTCAGGATCAGTGAGGAGGATCTGGAGCTGTTCCAATGTGACCCCACGCTGACCCAGCTCGTTGGCCGGGTTTACGGCCGTTATAGCGTCACGGTCCAGTTGGGGCGCTGGTAAGACGGCAGGGAGCATTGGGACAGGTGCTGGATTGACAGAGTGCACCAAAGGTGGCAGAGGCAAAGGCTGGGCCATGTATGGTGGGAGGTTAGATTGTCCACGTTGTATGTGGCCTGGTGATGGTGGAGCTATGGGAACGGGAGATAGTGACCTTTGCATTACAGTGGCGGTGAGCAAAGAATTGAACAATGCCCCATCTTTAGGCTGGCCCGTGGGTGGATGTGCCCTGGCCGACTTGGAAAGCTGTGAGACCTGGGTAGTAGGGTGTTGTCCAACTATGTCTCCAGTGATGGTTGAGTTGTCACCGGTAAAACATGCGTGGATGGGGTCCAGTTTGCGAGATACATCCGAGCCGTCTTGGAAGCGTCCAGGGTTGATTGGATTCACGATGGCAAAGGGAGTGTACTGGGCAAGGAATATGCTATCTCCAATGCTGCGGGAGATGAATTCAGCTTCAACTTTACCGTCGTAAAGTGCATTGGTAACGCGGGTCATATCAGCTTTATTTTTGGTGGCCATTCACATTAGTTCCTCCCAATCACCAAAGGTAGGATGGATGGAAGCAAGGGTGATGATAGTGGACACTGCCGAAATGTTACCAGGTGGAGCAGTATGTTCGAACGAAAGGAAATACGAGCACAGGACCGGAAAAGCTATCGTGTTGGTGATACCAGCCCATTTAGTGCCGTTGAGGTAACATCCGGGGATAGGCGCCTTGTTTTTGAAAGCAGTCAAAGAGTGAGAGTTGAGTGAGTTGTGTTCATGGTTTGGTGGTGGTGATTCTGACTAAGAAAGAAATGACAACATCTGAGAAATCACTGCCCATCAAACCGTACGTAGAATCTTTCTAGATAGACGTACGAGTGTCACGAAGGTTTCCACGTGGGACCGAGTTCGAGGTTCGTCTTGGCTCAAGCCTACATGGTAAAGCACGATTATCTTGGAATGCCATAATGGAAAAAAGACCGTCTGTCCGGCCGATGGTATCCAAAGATACCAAACCCTCTGGTGCCGGTCATGTTTGACCCAGTGTCAATTATTTGTGCAACACGAAATACGTACGTAGGGAGAAGTGAGCCATCTAGAGCAAAGTAAACTTAATACTTACCTGGTAAGTAAGTAGTAGGTAGGTACTGTTCCGCCTCTGCGACACAAACGAAATCGATCGAAGAACGATGACATCCGACCGCGGCGACGGGAAATTTCACTTCTCTGTCGACCGTGGGGGAACCTTCACCGACGTCCACTGCACTCTCCCAAGTGGAGATGAGGTCATATCCAAACTTCTCTCCGTTGATCCATCCAATTACAACGATGCTCCCACCGAGGGCATCCGACGGATTCTGGATACCTACGACGTCGACCGTCATCCACGAGGGAAGTCGGTGGGTACATCCAACATTGGGAGTATTCGAATGGGTACCACCGTGGCAACGAACGCGCTGTTGGAAAGGGAGGGTGAGAAGATGGGTTTAGTCGTCACTCGGGGATTCCGAGATTTGCTGCGCATCGGTGATCAGACTCGTTCGAAAATCTTTGATCTGACCTGTGCGTGCCCCGAGGTTTTGTACGGCGACGTCGTCGAGGTGGAGGAACGGGTCATGCTCAGTGAGTTTTTCGATGACGGGAAGACTACCGAAGAAATTCGATCGCTCGAAGAGATGGAGCAGACTTTTGGCGAAGAGATTGCGAGCTACTCGTCGAGTGAACACGTCACCAATCGTTGGCCTCGGGCCGGGGTGGGCAACAGACTCTTGGGTGTCACAGGAGAAAAAGTCATTGCATTATCTTCTCCGGATCCCGTTGCTGTACGTTCTTCGCTACAATTTCTGGCCGATAGAGGGATTCGATCGCTCGCAATCGTCTTTCTGCATTCGTACGTCTACCCTCATCACGAAATTATGGTGGGGCAGATTGCCGAATCGATGGGATGTTTTACGGAAATTGCACTTAGTCATAAAGTTATGAGCATGGTCAAGATGGTGCCAAGGGGTCACACTACTTGTGCTGCGGCATACCTAACGCCCAAGATCACCGAGTACCTTGCAGGATTCACCAAGGGCTTCGATGATGGATTGGCCAATGTGAGATTGGTCTTCATGAAAAGTGATGGTGGGTTGACCCCGATGAATGATTTTGGTGGACATCAGGCAATTTTGAGTGGGCCTGCGGCTGGGGTGGTGGGGTATGCGAAGACTTCGTATTCTGCTAAGGATGATGCCAATGGTTGTGTCCATGACAAACCTTTGCCTGTGATTGGGTTTGACATGGGTGGTACGAGCACAGATGTCAGTAGATATGATGGAGCTTTCGAGCATGTCTTTGAAACGATAACTGCTGGAGTTTCCATTCAGGGTGAGATAAGGATACGATTTTCACATCACCAATATACGATCTAGATGACATGATTTTGTACAGCTCCTCAATTAGATATCCACACTGTTGCTGCTGGAGGGTGAGAATTCCTTCATTATCACTGTATTTCTGACAACTTGTCGTCGTCGTCCTCCCTAAGTCGATTGAATGCCTCGAGCTTTTAGAGGGTCACGCCTTTTTCTTCAGAATGGCCTCTTCGTTGTTGGTCCCGAGTCTGCGAAGGCTCATCCGGGTCCTATTTGTTATCGCAAAAATGGGTACCTGACCGTAACAGATGCGAACGTTGTGCTGGGCAGAATACTTCCTGATCATTTTCCCAAAATCTTTGGACCTAACGAGGATGAAGCTTTGGATGTGGATGGGGCCAGAGCAGCGTTCCGAGCTCTTGCAGATGCGAGTCCCGAGACCTCTAGAAGCAGCATTGAAGAATTAGCCTATGGTTTTGTTCAGGTTGCAAACGAAGCCATGTGTCGTCCAATCAGAAATCTCACTCAAATGAGAGGTTTTGATATCTCAAGACACGCATTAGCATGCTTTGGTGGCGCCGGTCCACAGCACGCGTGTGCAATGGCGAGAGCGTTGGGAATGACCAAAGTCTTTATTCATCGATACGGAGGAATTCTCTCGGCATACGGTTTGTCATTGGCAGATGCTGTAGTGGAAGAGCATGAACCTGCGAAGGAGGTTTATGCCGTCGCCACAACAGGGGCCAGTGGTTTTGACGAGTCGCTGGATCGATCAAAGTCAAATAGGGAAGCGCGACTTGATCACCTCGTTAAGAAGGCTCGTTCATCTTTAGTGAAACAAGGCTATTCGAACGAATCCATATTTATTGAGAAGTATCTGAACATGCGTTACGACGGTACTGACAATGCTATAATGATTAGAGAAACCCTCAATTCTGACGACAACCCACTCCCGTATGCACGTGCATTTGTAGAGCAGTATCATCGGGAGTTTGGATTTGAGTTGGAGGGACGTGATGTGTTGATAGACGACTTTCGTGTTCGCGCGTTTGTCCCAGGCGTTACCCCGGCACGGTCCTCAAACGTTCCATTGATGGGAACTCCGACCCCTAATGGACGAGCAAGGGCTTACTTTGAACACGGATGGGTTGAATCGCCTACATTCAAATTTGAAGAGCTGAAGCCCGGTCATGAAGTTGAGGGTCCAGCTATTATTGTTCAGTCCATTAGTACAATAGTTTTGGAAACTAGGTGCAGAGCCTTGGTTACTGGAGACGGCGACCTCGACATCACTGTCGAGAAGAAGACTGGTGATAAAGAGATATCGGTCAGAGGAAAAGTGGATATAGAGGAAGATCCTGTTCAGCTCTCTATCTTCGCCCACCGATTCATGGGAATAGCTGAACAAATGGGTAGGACATTAGCTCGAACAGCGATTTCAGTCAACATTAAAGAAAGGCTTGATTTCTCCTGTGCACTCTTCTCAAGTGATGGTGGACTTGTAGCCAACGCCCCTCATATCCCAGTTCATTTAGGAGCAATGCAATCAGCTGTGAGATTTCAAGTCGAGTACTGGAATGCAGAGTGTCGAGAAGGCATCAGTGAAGGCGATGTATTTGTTTCGAATCACCCACAGCTTGCAGGCGGATCACATTTACCCGACATAACTGTTATAACTCCCGTGTTCCACGATGGACACATAATTTTCTTCGTTGCCAGCCGGGGCCATCATTCCGATATTGGTGGAATATCGCCTGGATCTGTGAGTTGGGTCGGTACATATTCTCTCCGATGTTTTCGTCGTCTCACCTCCTTTAAGTAGATGCCTCCACATAGCCAGCGATTGGAAGAAGAGGGGGCAACGATTGTTGCTCTAAAACTTGTTAAAGATGGTAAGTTCCAAGAAGAACGAATCACCGATATTCTGGTAAATCAACCGTACGGGGGAACACGAAATCTCAAAGACAATCTAAGCGACCTGCGAGCTCAAGTGGCTGCAAACAACTCTGGTATTCGATTACTTTCAAATCTTGTCCGAGACGATGGGTTTGAAACTGTCAGAGCTTACATGCAGTTCATCCAAATGAATTCAGAGATGGCAGTGAGGTCTATGCTGAAAAAATTTGCTTCAGAGCACGGATCTCACACCCATGCAATAGATTATATGGATGATGGAACCCCCATTGAGCTAGATATCAAGATTGATCCTTCATCAGGCAGTGCATGCTTCGATTTTGATGGAACTGGACATCAGATTTTGGGCAACCTTAATGCACCACCTGCCGTGACTTATTCGGCTGTTATTTACTCACTAAGGTCATTAGTCGGCCAAGATATCCCATTGAACCAGGGATGTTTGATTCCTATTGAATTCAAGATACCAAAATTTTCATTGCTAAACCCGTCAGATGATGTTGGAGTAGTTGGAGGGAATGTATTGACAAGTCAACGAGTTGTTGATGTGGTTCTCAAAGCATTCAAAGCATGTGCCGCTAGTCAAGGATGCATGAATAATCTCACATTTGGAGACGAAAAATTCGGATATTACGAGACAATTGCAGGAGGGGCTGGTGCCGGTCCAACCTGGGATGGTCGTAGTGGTGTCCACACTCATTGTACAAACACACGAATTACGGACCCGGAGATTTTGGAGAGAAGGTATCCGGTGTTGTTGAGACAATTTATACTGCGCCGGGGAAGTGGGGGAGAGGGGCTTCACAATGGAGGTGATGGTGTGTTGCGGGAATTTGAACCACTTCGACCTCTCATCATGAGCATCCTTAGTGAGAGGAGGTCACTCCAGCCATACGGATTGGAAGGAGGTGAACCAGGGAAAAAAGGATTAAATCTTTTGATAAAAGAGAATGGTTTAGCACTAAATATTGGGGCAAAGAGAAGCTTTAATATTGGGATTGGTCAAAGACTTCTGATTGAAACTCCTGGTGGAGGTGGATTCGGTAGAAAATTATCTTAGGACACGAATCACTTGCCGCTTTTAAACATCTTAATTGAACAGAGCTGTTGGATAACTGTAATTTTTAAATCTTAACGAAACCAAGGCATCGATTGCATGAATGCATCCAATTTCTGTTCAAAGTTGGTCGACTGAATATCGAACGTCCCGAGATCTCCATTGACTCCCTCTCCTTCGTCCACTCTAATATCTCCCGGCCGATACAACGGTGATCTCACCACACATTCGACCCAGATTTCTGAATAAATATGTCTAAGTGCGGCTTGAAACGAAGTTCGAGCATTTTCAACTCCAGCACGCGAGCCTACGACATTCATTGTCGGGTTGTTGTTTGTAAATAGAGCTATTCTAATTCCTGATACAGTTTCGTAGCAGTGCAAGGTGCATGCTCCCGTTTTCACTGAGTGGAGAGCTAGGAAATGACAACAAATATTAGTAATGATTCAAAGGATGCCGAAATCGAGAAGCTAGATCTTTACACTAACTTGCTGGCTCGCCCTCTGGGGTGACTGTTCCCACAAGTTCACGTAGACTGAAGAGCATCCCAAAAATGAGTTTTCTTTGCTCAGCCAATTGCTCCGCATCTTGAACGGATGTCTGCTTACTAGTTTGAGAGTACCGCTTTGTGAATAGTGTTTTTCCTTTACGATCGAAGATGTGAACGGCATGAACTGTCATTTTGGCTTCGATAGTGTCCAGGAGGTGTCCAGGGAGCGGCGTTCGCTGGTGCAGTACTGGTACGTATAAACTCTTACGTATAAAAAGTATAAAAGTACTTATAGAGTATACTTACCTCTCACGAACCGCAAGCATCCGCTCCTCCACTTCTCCCTACGTCCTCCTCCCCTTCTACGGAGAACACAATGCGCCATCCAATCGCTGTCCTTAGCCTCCAACCAACCCATGATCGACGACCTCGATGCCCCTTCGCGTGTAATGTCATCATGTCATCATCTCTCACCCTCGGACACGCTTGGAGAATAAATGACGTCACATGGTAACCCTCGACCTCCACTTCGCCACTGGGACGCCTCTACCTCCGAGCCCCCTTAATTCAACCTGCTCGCCCGGATCTTTCGACGAGACGGTCTGATTGTGAGACATTAGGTCCGGATTCTGTGTGGCGACTCTCGTGGCTCATTCGGATCCCGTGACGAACTTTTGATTCTAAGGGGGATGGGACCTGCGTAGAAATTGGGTCGCATGATGGGTTGGCGAGGGTGTGGGATACTGCAACACGGAAGTGTCTCAAGACTATTTGGGGGATGGACAGGCAGTGGGGTGTGCAGGATTTAGTCCGAATGGGAGATATTGTAAAGTGGTTCTTTGGATGGGAGGGTGAGGTTGTGGGGTCTGGTCGCGGCGAGGAGGTTGGGTGGAGGGTGGGAAAAGGGGAGATAGTAGCGTAGGGATACTGCAAGACTTGGGGAAAGCATGAAAATTCAAAATATTGCCTTCGTTTCCACGGTTTCGACGGTGAATCCCTCGAGATCCATAGGATCGGAGAATCGAAAGTTTTTCTTGTTGATTTGCCGAGTAGACTGGTGATGCAGACGCTCGACAGACACGATGAGGACGCGGTTTTAGCAGTGGATGTGCATGATAAGTTGGAACTGATCCGGAGTTGGGGGATGACGAAAGATAATACTGTGAGGTTTTGGGGAGTTGGTTGGGCTAGTGAATAAATGAGGGGCTGTTAGAGGATTAATGATAGTTCTACTAGGCAGAATCATTTTCATGAGCAGTAATTAAACTGACACGTTCTCGGCACTCGCTGGGTTCTCAATTGCTGTCCTCTTTCCTTTCCCTCCATCCTACTTATATTTATTAATAAGCCTGGCGTCGTGATATGCAATTACTCCTTCCCCATCTTCTCTTCCACTGCCCCCTCCTTTGCATGAGGTGCATTCTCCCTTTTCTCACAATCATTCATCATTAATTGGGCTTGAAATGAAGGAGAGTGAGAATGTTGAGAGATGCAAGAAGAATTAGCTGTACAGCGGTCCCCCAGCACTCTCTTTGGCAAAATTTAAAATTTGCTATTATCATCTCGCCATGAGGCAGTTTCGTACAAAGCACACTATTACAGAGTGGCTTGCACTTGCTAAAAAAGTCCGTGGTGGCAACTGATAACCTGCCAAATGCACACAACTCTGCGAATGACAAGCGTCGTATACATCTTAATTTCAACACTACTTATATTATTTATTCATGACAACGTGTATACAAAGTTTTTCGTTTTTCGTTAATATTGATTATTCAATCCATCCTGTCTGCTAACACTCGCGCAGTCTTCATTCTTCCCGCAAGTTCGCTAGGAAATGGTGGCACGCTTTTCGGCATTCCTAGCACCAGCAATCCTAACACGGTAATCGCTGATTCAGATGTATTGTTATATAAGGAAGGAGGTGGGATGGGGATTCTGGAGAGAGATCTGAGCTTGACACTGCTCGCGGAAAACGATTGGTTTTTGGTTTTTGATGTGGTGATTTCATTATCTGACTTCCTCCATTAGCGCTGCCTTTAGGGCAAGCCACAACCTCAACAAAATCATGGTCATTCAGATCCAAAGGAGAACAAGTTGGACGTTTTTGAATTCATATGCCGTTGCAAAGCGTAAAACGGGGGTCAATTCACATCCATATTCGGCCGGGGTTAGCAAAAACGTCCCAATACTGTGCTTATACAGAGTAAGGACTGTCAACTCCGTAGATTCTGGACGCTTACCGCGACAATAGACGATATAACTCCTGAATGCTTGTCCGTCTGTTTTTCTCTGCGATACTGAGGAAACTAACCCATTCCACGGTAGGTTTTCATGGAGGGATAATTCACACCAAAACGGTCCAGCGCGTATCGGAATATGAGATCTGCGTAAGATCCGGCGCCAAGAACACCTACATCTAAGTCGTGAACACAAGGAAAGTGATCTTGGATATGAGTATTTTCTAACGAATCCTGCACTCTAGCAGCCATATTCGTAACAAGCCTGCATGGATGTTGAGTTTTTTTCCAGCGTCGGATCCAAGGGATGCTAAAAGATTCTGTATCGCAAGGACAGGTGAATCGTCGTGAATTTTTGGATTCACCGAGTCTTTTCCACAGTGGCAATTAGGATCTCCATCAACTCTCAAATAGTTGAAACAAAATCAATTTCCGTCGTCAAATATTAATTTGACTCACTTCCATTATTGCTCCGACTGACTTTCGCTTCAGAGAACTCGTGTGTCGTGTGTAAAACTTGCCGTTCCCAAGCAAATCACATTGACCTGCCTCAAGCTCCTTATCGTGGCAAGGCATTACAGCGGTATGAAAGCAACTGTGGTCGACTGGCGCTCATTGTGAGGGCTGCTGATGGAGAGCATAGGCGGAGTACCCAACACACCATGAGATGTAACAGTCCGACATCTGTCCTGCGATGGACAGACCGTGTTAGAGGAG
>JALLPF010000246.1:0-18964 GCA_036939455.1 Cyclotella distinguenda | reverse complement strand
CTTGAAATTGGCGATTATTTTTATTCGTGAGATCGAGCGCGCATGAATCGCGCGCGAACTCAATTGTTGCCCGCAGGGTTGCCCCTGAAATGGATATTCTAATAATCTTTCCACATCGTTTTCACCAATCGTTAAAAACAATTCAATCAGTAGCACCCCTAGGATCCGGGAGTTAGAGCAAACAGCTCATGGCACAACAACCAAAAAATAAGCAAAAAACCACATCATTGAATCGCCGACAATCAACATTTAAAGCATCCACCTAAGATGGGACCAGTGAAATCTTCCATTTGCTTGGCGCTTTTGTGCATTTCGCGAGCTGATGCCTTCGGTAGCACTCCGATAAACCATGCCCTTTCATTAAAGGGTCACTCTATATCCACCCACCTCAACTTATTCATCCCAGACGATTCCTTTATCGGCATAACACAAAACGCACTAGCACACTCATCCACTCTCCTTTCTACCATCGATTCCGATATTGCTTCAATCCCAGACAATGAATTCCGCAAAGTCTTCGCTGGGGGTATTTTCATCATGTTTGGTTCGATTGTTTCCACAATCTTTGTGGGATTTTTAATAGACAAGAGTGAGTCGTATACGGATCTTGTGGCGGAAACTTATGCGGGGCAGAATATAGAGGGGGATGAGGACTCTTTTTTGGATTCACTAAAGTTAGATCCGGAACAAAAGAGGGAGGCGATGGAGATGGTGAGGGTGTATAGGGAGAAGAAGATGAAGAAGGAGGGGCGGACGGAACAAGTTGAGGTTAAGAAACAGCCTGAGGTCAAGAGCGAGCAAACCATCGAAGAGAAGGATATATTCAACGACTACGATTAAAATTGGTGCCATTATTTGCTTCTCATGTGATCGGCGTCATCAGGAATATATTATAGATGATAGAAAACAATATTCTCAAGACAGATAAGATTTTCCTGTGTGGTACAATTTGAGTTATAAATATTAATTTGACTTGTTTGTCAATTCTACGATCGGTCCTGGATCTTACCTCAATCTAATTAATCATGATGAATAGGACCATCAATCTCACCTGCTCATCAACCCTTAGTGATAATACTAGATACTCAGCCATCATCCCAATTTCAAAGCCTTCGGTATGAAAATTATTTATCTATTGAATTTAATGAACAACAAATCAAGACATCATCATGATCCATTAATCTGTCGAATCAGTCAAATTCCTCTCAAAATACCTACAATACGATTCCAGTTGAGAAGAATTGGTCTTAATTGAAATTCCCATCAAAAATTGCAACGTTTCCGCAGTAACAGCCGGTTGCAAAATGCCCTCACAAATCTGTTTCAAATGGTTCAGGAAGAACTGATCCGCTAGCTCCAACAGCGCAATCGCCTGATACATTCCTATTTCGGGCACATACCCAGTGTAAATGTACTCCATCATTGCGACGAAACTATCATAACTGATATCGGGCATCTCAATATCCGTGCCTCCCGATCCACTCTCTCGAAATCCCGTCGTGAACATGGCATTAAAGCAATCCGACACGGTGGACAAGACAATCTTGTGCCCAGAAACCTTTTTTCCCTCTACGACAAAGGTGACATCAGCGAAATCTCCGTTGTAGAAATGCTTCAATCGTCGTGCAAAAAGCTGCGAACCGGCGGGTTCGTTGATTTTCATCACCGGAGGGGGGTCGGTATTGAGCTGGTGGAAATCGTTGAGGTACTCTGTACCACAGCTGCCACCGAAGAAGTAGATCATTCTCCCGACGGTGGTTGCGGTGTGCCCCGCCCGCTTTCCTGGGGATTTGCCGGCGATGATGACGCTGTGAACGTCTCCGTCGTTGGGGTTGGCGGAAGTGCAGAGTACAGGGCTTCGAGGGTGGTATTGGTCGTAGTGATGAGGAACTTGGGTGCCCCAACTAACACTAACGTTACTGCGGGTGGACGGGGAGGAGGTATCGCCTGTGTTGTCGCCGTTGTGTTGGTCCAGATCCGTACAGTTAGTTCGTTCGTACATATTCGTTGTAGAAGCAATAATGCTGCCGTTCTCCTTATTCACATCATCCTCAATAGCATTGTTAACATCCAACCACGCCATATCATGTCTATCCAAAATCTGCAAATCATTAAAACACTTGGAACTCGTCCCACTACCTCCGAAGAGGTACAACCTTCCCCTCAACGCAGTCAACGTCATTCCCGCCCTGGGATGAGGCTTGACCCCACCCACCCTCGGCGTACTCCACACCGAAGTATCGGTATCCAAAACATGCACATCATTCAACCTCTCCTCTCCATTCCACCCCCCGAAAATGAAAAGCTCTCTCCTCCCCTCATGCTCCAAAAAGGCACTCGAATGATTCGCCCTCATCTGCGGCGCCATCCCTGTAGTCTCCACATTTCTCCACACATAATCTTCAGTACCCAACGCATGCAAATCGCTGAGGTACTCCCTCCCATTCCCACCCCTAAACACATAAACCTCCTTCTTGTTCGGTACATAATCCGCCGAATGCATATTGCATGGACCAGGAGAATCCCCCTGAGGAGAAGGCCGAAACCATCGTAAATCCATCCCTCGCGAAAGATCCAACACCCACGTGTCCGAAGCAGCGAGGGGACCGGCGCCGAGCCATCCACCAATAATGATGAGGGAGTCACCTGCTATCGTGGCGGTGTGACCGTTTCTGCCGGGGGGAGTGCCTGTTACCGTATACTCGCGGGGGGAGAGCCAGCGTTGGTTTTCGATGGAGTAGATTAGAAGGGATTGGTGGTTGCGGCGGCCGTCGTAGCCGCCGAAGCAGTAGAGGAGGCCGTTGTGGTGGGATACCTGTAATTAATGGTGCGGCAGTTGAGTGAGAGATGTGAGTTTTTGGAGAGAAGGAGAAGTAATAGAAGTCATAGGAGAGAAGTAATAAAGAGATGTACCGAATGATTCTTTATTGTGGGGATAGACCATCCGTCAATGTGTTTGTGGGTCACTTCGGTCCACCTCATTGCAAATTATGGATGTTAGAGGAGTCTTAAAAAGAATCACGATAGGCCTGTCAGTTGCAGGGTGCAACAGTTGTATCGTATCGTCGATCGTGGGAGGAAAATAATCAACGGGGTATGATTCAGACAATGAATGAGTTCGTACGAATAAGGAGATGTCAGTAAAGTAGGAGTACGTACTTAGCGGTCAAGACAGGGTCTAAGGCGCCTACTAAAAACATATGTATCTTTCGATAGAGACACAGAACATAAAGATACCGATCTAAAACAATATTTTTTTTTTCATTCTTTTTCAGGTTTAAGATACCGCAACGTACCAACATCATGTAGGAATCTATGGGTTTAATTGTCAAATTTGGCGCGGGTTCGTGCCGCACCGGCGTTTTCTGCCATCAACCTCTCAACCGTGAAAGTCGGGACGCAAGAATGTGGGGACATAAGAATCTAGTGTCGTAACATGACGAAGTAGCTTAGAGGTAGTTAACCCAACGGTGATTAGTCACTTATAGCTCCCCAATTTCTACAGAATCCCACCATAGCAATGACACGATCGTGTTCGCCTCTTCTTTGCGATCATGACGATACCAACATTCCCTGGTTTCCGATCAATACTTAATGAGTTACATGGTTGCAAAGATTCAACGTCATTGATGCAATTTTGACGCATCACACACACAACAATCTTTTTTGTACGGTACATTTATCAAGGCAGAATAACACGACACAACATCACAAAAATAATTATCACAAAACAATCAGCCATGTCTTTCTTCGTTCCGGGCGGAAACAATGAATCAAGACTCGTAGTTGATATCGTTGGGATACATGCTATCGATCAAGGTCGCACGTGCGATGAGCACCCTGAAGGTTGTGGGAAGGAATGTGTCCTCCGTGCCGAGTTCAGAGATGTGTCCAATAACGGCAGCAAGGACGTCTCGCGTCTAGAGCGTGTGCTGAGGCGAGAAGAACGTGCGCGACGCCGCAGAGCCCTTGATGAATTGGGCGTGCCCAATTTCATCGCGTTCGTTGCCGAAAAAGACGAAATTGAGTCGGAAAATAGTCCTGTTTGGAACGGCCAGTTGTATCCAAGGCAACCCACGATTCTTCAACTCAACATTGGGCTTTACTGCAATAAAGCATGCTCTCACTGTCATGTGGAATCATCGCCTCTTCGCAACACTGAAACAATGTCGGCGGAAGTTGCAGCCCGCTGTCTTGAACTATTGGTGAATTCTCCATATGTCGATGCATTGGATCTCACGGGGGGAGCACCTGAACTGAACGCACAGTTTCGATTCTTAGTCAAGATGGCACACCAGTGGGCCGATGAGAGTGGAAGAAAATTGACAATTATCGGTAGATGCAACCTGACTGTTCTACTCGAACCCGGTCAAGAGGATTTGGTCGACTTCTTGAAGGGAAACCGGGTCAAGGTAGTTGCATCATTACCGTGTTATGGTGAAAGAATGTGGATGCACAACGAGGCAGTGGTGACTTTGAACGATCGATTGCTGGTCTTTTAAAATTGAATAAGGCTGGATATGGGACCTCACATGATCCAGATTTGGAATTAGGCTTGGTGTATAATCCCGGCGGGGCGTTCTTACCCGGGGCTCAATCGAGTCTGGAGATCAACTATAAGCAAGAGTTATACCAGAATTACGGTATCGAGTCCAACTGTCTTATTACCATTGCGAACATGCCAATCAAGCGTTTTGCCGATGCTCTCATGAAGGAAGGGAAACTGAAGGAATACATGGAGCTCTTGGTGAATCATTAGAATCCAAATACGATTGGGGGCTTGATGTGTCTTAACACAGTATCAGTGGGGTATACTGGCAAACTTTACGATTGTGACTTCAATCAGCAGTTGGGAATGGACATTATGGGGCGTGGGGATGATACAAGTCATTCTTATTGACAAAATGCCGACTTGACACACACTTATTAGGTTCTACGCTGAACAAATTTGCAGTATTGATATAAACATGTTGTATTATGATCCGCCAGATTAAATCAAGTCCATATTTACGATCATTTCCGTGTGCCTGTGATATTTGAGTTCCGGTGCTCACTAAACGGGGCACGTTAGAACGCTTGTCTACACACAATTTCAAAATACAAGATCGAGTTTTAAACTCAATCATAGCACGTATGGCACGAGAATTGGATGGATCTTCGCTGATAAATCCTAAGAGTAATTGATGGGTGGTCATGAACAACTAATCGGATGACGGAGCTTCCAAAACAGCCGAAGCCGACGATGTATCGGCAGTCCTTGTCTCATTTTTTCGCGGATCCCTTTCAAAATAAACTGCTTCTTTTTGACAGTGTACGTCTTGCGAGGGATGCCGCTCTTGCCGCCATCTGCTCGAACTCTGGGCATCTTCAGAAATTGACTCGATTCAATCGCTGAGAATGATTTTGATTGTTGTGATGCTGGGGTGGGTGAACCGATGGNTGGGCATCTTCAGAAATTGACTCGATTCAATCGCTGAGAATGATTTTGATTGTTGTGATGCTGGGGTGGGTGAACCGATGGTGCGGGTTGGCATTCCTATGCAGTAGTAGTATATTATGGTATCTATTGAATGGAAAAAAAACATTTGAGAAATTACAATTTAGAGGATACGTTTTTTGCTTATTAGGTATTTCTTGTGTCCCGACTTTCACGGTAGGAGCCCTGCGGGCTCAATAACCATCCTTGGGCAATGGACTCCCAAAAATAACGATGATGTTGGTTCGCATCTTGTTGCTTCTTTTTTGCTCGCTGCGCCCGCCGCATTTGCGGCCGCAAGGGCGCTTCGTGACACAACCTGGGGGGTTCGGTCCGGCAGGACACACAAGTTCGAGAAAAGCTTACTAATTCCTAAGTAAATTCCCATCGTTCCGTCCGTGAAACCACTCTGTACATCGCGCACGAATACGAACCGTATATGGTACCCATTCAAGAACAAGAGCGTGATGTTGTTGTAGGATGAATCACCATCCCAATCCCTCTCCCATTTTCGGCGCCGCTGAAGATATTAAATCCGTTAAGATAACCAACGACGAAGTCAGACCGCTATTTAATGATGCCCGGCTGGAAGATCGGTGTGCTCTTGATTTATCCCAAGAGAGAGACGATGAACTGATTGATACCAACAATTATATCTCTGTCCCATTGAAACAATGGATCCAAACCGAGGCGGAAGTCGTCATTGTTCAATCCGATCCAACCCAGCATGACATTCGCAAGGCATCTTTGCTGCGAATGGTCACAGTGGCCTACGCAATTGGCGAGCTGATGCGACATGCCGCGAGATCGTCGTTGGAATATTCATCCTTGGAACTACTCTCCTCCATGGACAACTTTTCTGTGCGATTGTCCACAGTATCCGATCTAGGCTGGGAGGTGGCGGGAATGGTCACATTTTTACCCCCGCTGTTGCTTAGCATCAACGCAGACAGCTTTTCGAGCAACATCTTTTTTCAAGACGCTGTACACAGAGAACTCTCTGGAAGGGAATTGTTTGCCACACTTATGGGACACTCCGAGTCCAAGGATGGAAAGTCGTCTATTGTTGACGATTGTGACCTGTGCTATTATTATGGTGTGCTACTCCATGCTGTTTTTTGTGGAATGGGCTCAACAAGTGTAGCAATCGCAAGGCTTTCCGAAGGGTGTGGAAGTGCCAACCTTTACAATGGTGTCGCTGGTGAACCCGTGACAAAGAAGTCATCCCTCTCCCGCAACCTTGTATCTGGCGCAGAATTTGCAAGCGCCACGTCCTTTTCGGAATCCTCGAGAATATCTGAGGAAAATAGTGGAAAGGTATCAGTCCAAGTAAACTTTTTTCCCTTGAGCGAGTTGGGATATCCCCCCTCGCTATCGCAACTGGTTAAGAATCTTGTCGATTGTGGTCATTCCCTCTTCCGACCCAACGATTCTTATCCTAGTTTGGAGCTGGCCATCAGCGATTTGAAACTTTTACTCCTTTATCCAGAACGATTCCTCTTTGACAATTGTGAAGCATGGCGTAAAATGAAGGCCCAACGGGCAATTTTGTATGGGCGCTCTGCCGAGACTGGTAGGATTGCGGATTCATTCTGCCGTGTAACCTTGACAGGAGAGAGCGAGGCCTTTTTGATTGAGGGCTTCTCTGGGTGCGTCTAAATCTGAAATACATGTTCAACTTTATTTCAATGAAATATGAAATTGGCATTTACAAAATTTGTTGCACATTCAGGTGTGGGAAGACTAGTCTAGTGGAAAGTGTCTTTGAGTCAGTGAGAGCCGCAGGGGGGTGTGTTGTGACTGAAAAATTTGATGAGGTTTCAAGTCGAGGTCCACTGTCTGTTGTATTATCTGCATTTAACGAGTTCTGCATTTCAATCACAGAAAACAGTGACTCCAACACCTTAATCGATTTATCTCAAAGAATCGTTGAAGAATTTGGGACACATATTCATTTTCTGATTCGTGCTGTTCCCGGCGTTCAACAATTTCTCTCTGCGGGCAACTTTGAGATGTCAGTGACGGATGTCATTGATGCTCCAGTGAACTTTCATAGTCTTTGCTTTACCATTCGACGTTTCATGCAAATCGTATCATGTCCTTCGCGGCCCCTCCTCTTATTTCTTGATGATATTCATTGGGCTGATCTGATTTCGTTGGGACTGGTGCAATGTGTCCTTTCTGATGTCAAGGGTCGAAGCTGTGTGTTCTTTGTTGGAACTTATCGAGACAACGAGTTGAAGACTGGTAATAATATCGTCTCTGCTTTCGTTGATATGCTGTCCCAATTCAATGTTCCTTCGACGAGTATACGTCTTGATGGTTTGGGTGAGGACGATGTCAGCTCTTTGGTTTCTCAGGTGCTTGGCATTCTTCCGCGACAATGCCGATCTCTTGCAGAGATCTTGTGCCGTAAAACCAATGGAAATCCATTTTTTGTACTTGAGCTCCTCCGTTCCCTTATCGATCGCGGCCTTGTGAAATTCAACTTGAGGGAGAGACTTTGGTCCTGGGACAATATTAAGATAGGAGCTGAAGACATAACTGATAACGTCTTACATCTTTTAGGTCGAAAGTTGACAAGTCTTTCGTCAAGTGAACAGCTTGCGTTGAAAGTCGCGTCATGTTTTGGAACGAAAATAAAATCATCTGCCGTTCTACATCTTTCTGGATCCGAAAAGTTTTTTGCTTTCAAGTCGGCTTTCGGCAAGTTAGTTGAGGATGGATACATGGATTTTGACGGATCACACTATCGTTTTGTTCACGACAAAATAAGAGAAGCTGCATATGACTTGATTAGCCCTGATGTTAAGGATCAGTTTCATTTCAATGTCGGGATGGAGATGTTGGGCGAACACGAAGACGATAGTGAATACCAACTAGCGACCATTGAGCAAATCAATTACGGCGCACCTTCATTGCTTCACAATGAAATAGACCAGATCAATGTCGCGAAACTGAATTATGAAGCAGGCTTGAAGTCAATGCAGAGTTCCAATTATTTCTCGGCTCATGTTAACATGAAGGCTGCTGTATTGCTGTTACCGGATGATTTGTGGACTGCCCACTACGACCTAAGTCTCAAATGCTTCTTGAATCTTGCAAAATCAGCTTTCCCGTGTGGCTGTACTGATGAAGCAAAAGCTGCCATAGACCAGGCAAGTAGATTTCATCTAAGTTCAAGGTTGCAGCAAATCTCACCATTAACCTCTGTTTTTTCCGATTTGCTTGGACTAGATAATAAAAAATGCCAAACGGTTAGACGACAAGCTAGATGCCTATTTGTTGCTTGTTTCTGTTCAATATTTCGGGCTTGAAGCAGATCAAGCGGTCAGCTCATGCATTCATGTAATTGGGTCAGTTACCTGTTGTTTTTATCTTCGTCTCATCTTTTGTTGCTTGTGCTGAATTCATATTATTTGTCTCATGTCTGTTTCATCCAGGCTCCTGGGAGAACATATTCCGCAAGGGGATCTCCACAAAAGTCAAATGGTACCAACAATCCTGAAAACAAAGGAAATGTTTGCTCAAAAATCCGCAGACGACTTGCGTCATATGCTTGATATGGCTCAGAATGAGGAAGAAAGAAGCGTATCCATCATGAAGTTTTATAGCCGCCTCGTCATGGTTGCTCTGATTGTTAAACCAAAATTATCTGCATTTTACACAGCGCTGTGGGCAAATTTTGCGGTTACATCCAAAGTGCACATCAAATACGCGGCAGCGGCCTTTGTAGGATTCGGTTCATGTTTATATACAGAACTGACAGATGATGTCATGCTTGGATACAGGATGGGAAAGATTGGTTTGATGAGTCTTAATCGATATAAGCCAACAGTGGAAGATTTATCAATACCTCATTGTCTGTATTATCTAAATTTGGTGAGCCAAACTTACACGAGTATAGGTTGATGGTGTGTTTGAAACACCACTGAATGGATCATCATCTGATACCGATATATTCTACTACCTTCAGGGATTTTTATTTGAGCCTTTCCAAGCCAGCTTGGATATGCACAGAAATGGATACATGTCAGCGACGCAGTATGGCGACTCATCACTGGCCGGACTTCATTTTTGTCTTGCTATTGAAAAAAAAGTCCTAGCAGGCGAAAAGCTGTCATCAATCAAGACCGAGATTGAGGATTATATCACCGTGTCAAAGCAATTCGTGCGGCTTGACGGGTTCGTGCAAATTTTTTATAATACGGTTTTAGAGCACATTGGCAAAGAAGTGATTGCTGACAAAAATCTGTCACAAAGTCATGTGCACGAGCTAGTTCAATGCAACCTGGATATAATGTGCTCGCTGTATAATGGTCATCTTGAAAGAGTTCAATTCTTGGTTAAAAAGATGGAACAACTATGTGCTCAGAATGATTTTATTTTGCCCCAACATATCATCCATATCGCCTTTTATTCTGGGCTTGCAATGACTGGATTATATAGATCCAAGAAAATGCAAAAAACGGCATTGCTCAAAGATATCCCCATAAGATTTTTGCCTATCCTTTCAAAAGCAGAAGAATGTTCGAGTTGGAACTTTAAGTGCAAAGCTTCTCTACTAAAGGCTGAGTATCTCTCATTAAAGTCAAAAGCACAAAAAAATGACGAAGCAGAGTATGAATATGATGAGGCCATTTCTGCAGCTCGGTCATCAAAGTTTGTGCATGAAGAAGGACTTGCATGTGAGCGTGCAGGAATGTACTACAAACAGTGTGGACACTACAAGAAGGCACTTGATCTGTTGTATCAAGCGAAGACGTGTTTCGAAGATTGGGGTGCACAAAAGAGAGTTGATCATACTTCCAATGAAATTGCACTGCTATTGAAGCTCAGCCAGAGTTGCAAGATAGTCTTGACGAGCCAAAGTGGAGGAACTACCTAGGTAGCTCTAGCTAGTAGAGCATAAAATTTAATAATGCGTCTACCTATTTTTTTATCACTAATAATCGTCATTGCAGGCCATCAATACACAATTTCATAATTCTACGACAACAATTCATTTGTCATTTTCATGTTGATGAGAGGTATGGTACGATAAAAAAACGTGAAACGGTGCAATTCCGTTGGTATCTTCTGTGGATCCGAAATTGTTACCATATCAGCTGTCGTCGATTGTCATTGGAATCATTGGCAGGCCGATAATTTTCATTGATTTACAACAACTAACGTTATTTCGAAAGAGCACGAGTTCGAGCGCACTCGCTCAGACAAAATCGTTCGAAATCCGCAGACGCGGCCCGAAATCAGACTTTCGAACTGCTAGATAAGATTTCTGCCTACAATTAGTTTAGGACGACTATGCAGAATCAGCGTATGAATGACCGTCCCCGTCGCACACATTCGGCAAACAACATGACCTTAACTGTCAAGCGAAAAAACATGGGTGAGCACGAGACTACATTAGTCACCAAGTCTTCCAAGAGGAAATATGAAAATGACGTAAGCTTCGAAAACCTAGCCCAATGTCTTGGTGAACAGAGGGAAAATATTGACGAAAATTCGATGTTGGAGATCGACTTACGACAAGACAAGGGGCGTAGTGTGCACCCGACGACAGAATGTCGGTCGATGAAACGAAATGCTGACAGCGCCACGTGTCTCCGAAATCTCACTCAGTACTATCAACCTGATATTATGTATTCTATCAGTCCCGGACAGCAAATGATGTACACGTGCATTCCGTGCACTGTCTCTAGATGTGATGCTATCGTGCTTCCTATCTCATCGAAGGATTCCATCGACTTGTCTACGAAAGATGATGAGAATGTCTTGAGGTCTCTAGTCGTTGAGCATGTGAAAGTTAGTCTGAGACTAATTAACTCAATGTCGTTCCGGTATGGAAGGACCCCCTCCCCGAATGATTCAATCGACTTCTCGATGAAAGATGATGAAAACATTTTGAAGTGTCTAGTCGATGAGCGTTTGAAAATGATTTTGAGACTGAACTCGAACTCGTCTCACAACGAAAATCCCATCTCAATGGAGGATACAATTGACTTTTCCATGCGAGATGATGAGGACATTTTGACGTCTCTACGTAGTGAAAGTTGGAAAAGGAGCTCAAGCTTCATATGAGTTAGCTTCTGTGTTAATCGTTAGCACTGTTGTAGGAGTAGGATTCATTCTCTAGGAAAGATGATGCAAACTTTTTGAGGGAAAAGCAACCGAGCTTATGAATTAGCTTCTGCGTTATTCTTTCGCACTGTTGTAGGATTTTGTTGACATCTCTATAAAAGATAGCGAAGACATTATGAGGTGCCTGCCTGGAGCTGCCCAGTCACTGAACGTTTGGAAATAGTTTGGTCTTCTCCCAAGTTGGGTCTCTATGAAAGAAGATGACTAACATGTTCAGGTTGTCTAGTCTATGTGAGTCTATTGGCTACGTAATTGGGTAGAGTTTCTTTCAGTCAGCAATGTTGCACGATTCATTTGACTTCAGTATGAATGGGAATGTAAGATTTTAGATGATAGGTGTATTCGTTATGGCAGCTAGAGCTAGTTGAATTTACCCTTTAATAGCATTAATTGACTTCTCAGTGAAAGATTTCGAGGTGTCGATGCCACAGACGAATGAATGAAGTTCGAGCTTATTCCAAGTTGGGTCAGGTGTTATTTGATGGCACTGTTCTTGTTCCCTTTGTCAGCGGCTTCGATTCAATCGGTATGAAATATCAATTCGCACTATATCGACTCCAATTTAACGTTTAACCTGCCTCTTTTTTCCACCAAACGGGTCCTCTCCTCACCCCCAAAGTCCAATGTTCCATTCTTAATCCCCAGCAGCGGACACTCCCAATTCCCCGTAGGAAACTGTGGCCTCCCATTCGCGGCACAACGAAAACAAACCTTGCCATGCTCCACCAGCAAACAATGCAAATCCATCATGCACTCTGGAGGAACACGCGTCTTGAAGTGTTCGTAGGCCGATTCTCGAGTGGACGAGGGTGTGACCCAACCCAGTCGTTTGGCGATTCTTAACACGTGTGTATCTACGGGGAAATCGGATCGTCCCAGTGCGAAGAGGAGGACGCATGAAATCGTCTTGGGTCCCATTCCTTTGAAGCGGGAGAGTTCTCGAACAATCTCCTCGCTGGTGGGGAAAGATTGGAGGTATTCAAAGTTGGCTTCCCCTCGTTCAGTTTGAATGAGTCGCAGCATGTCCTGAATTCGTTGGGCTCTTGTTTTGGCGAGTCCGGCGACTTGAATGGAGTGTTCAATAAGTGTGGTATCTGTCATATTGGCCACTTGGTCCCATTCTGGAAAATTATCTTTCAGTGTGGAAAACGCTCTGCGTTGGTTGGCATCGGTTGTGTTTTGGGAAAGCATTGTGGAGATGATGGCATCGGTTATGGGTGTTTCCAACGACTGCCTGGATCTCTTGTTTGCAGGCCTCTCGGAGATCTCGGATTGTTGCTGGGAACGCAACAAAAGTTGTTTGCGTCGTTTGTTATTGTCTATAATCACCTGGGGGTGCAGCTTGGACAGTACTTGTGTGACAAAATGGCATTCCTCCAATGTTGGCCTGTCGGCCATTCGAGTGAGACTAGGCGTATTCGACGACTTGACTTGTTCTACCTTGTGCTCTGGAGAGAGTTCGTTTGGACTTGTACTGCTTTGTCGAAGGGAGGAGTCAACAATCGACGGCCGACGCGAGCGTCGACGATTTCGTGCTGGGGTGTCATTAGAAGTTACAGGGTCGACTGCTGACGAGCTGATTATTTGTTCGGGTCGGACAGGACGTGGATTCATTGCTATACTATTATTGTTGAATACGGACGAGGGTCAATGAAGGTATGGGAAAAAAGATGATTGGATCAAATCTTGTATTCAAAAATGATTAATGTATTCCTACGTTCAGGGTCTGCAATTTAGATAAATTCTTAAATGCAGAATTTAAGACTTTTACAAGTTCCAGACTTTTGCAGGATTTCAGAAAAAGTCTGATATTCTGCAAAAGTCTGATAATATGAAATTTCAGATTTTTTCAAATTTGGAGGCTTGCAAATTAGGAATCAGTAGGATTTGTATTTGGGAAGCAGTTTGGGGAAAACAAAATCTCATCCTTTTGCAAAATTGGAGCCGTTTCCTTAAAACTAAAGGCTTAAATATTGAATTCCAGACTATTTTCAAAATTCAAGACATTTGCAATATTTTATTAAGCCTTTAAATTCAAACATGCTTTCTGACCGATCAACTGTGTCGTGACAAACTCCTAGAGTATTAGATTCTGCGGAATCAGCTTATTTCCCATACCTTCAATTCGGTCAGTTTTGTGCTGCCCACGGATTATGATTCTCAGGAACAGCTTTAGTGTCAGCGTGGTCTGCACAACGTCCATTAAATCCTTCCTATCTTACGTTAGAATTGTGACGACTCGTCCTTCTATCGCTTGTTGTCTGTGTCACGAGTGACACAACTTAATTCAATATATATCTTATAAAATTATTCTTCTACTAACGAGATTGTCTTAACTCTACCAATCAATTCAATTGTTAATCCTCCTAGGATTCGGGGGGCAAGTCATTGTAATTACAATTTGCAATTATAATTAAGTAATCATGGAAAGCCTTCTTGACACACCTAGCATAGCTCTTGTAAAAGTTAGAAGCGGAAGATGTGTCGAAGGCGGAGACAAAGTTTGAGCAAACGGTGAATATGCCTGGGGCAGGGAATTCCCGTAAGATTGGTGACTCAGTAAGAATCGATGGCGGTATTCACCCCATCAAAGTGACAATCACGTACACGCTCAAACCATTCGAACGAGTCATCACTAGTCGACAGTGGGATGGCCCGACAACCTTTTCTATGTCTTGTGAATGTTTTTCCGTTCTCACGATCGAGCACTGGGGTGTGGCTCTATTGCGGTGCCAGGGACAATTAGATTCGGAAGAGTCCATGGAGAATTATTGGACTGTCTTTGTCCCTTGCCTCATCAAGGAGATGATGGGATTGGAATCACTATTGGATTCGGTGGTCCACCATTTCCAGGCAGGGAAATTTAAGAAGCTGTTCGACATGACCGTACTGATGGTGAAGTCACGTATCCTGCAAGTCCTCCGCGTGGTGAAGTGGTTGTCTTGGAGTGCTACGTATCAGGCTCAAGTGCCTACGACAGTGGAAGGATGCAAGAATTGGCTCTGCCCATGTCTTACATGCCAGAGTATCGCAAGAAGGAACCTTCTCCACTGATACCTTTGCAAAGGTGGCAGAGTTCTTCCAGGTCAAGCATGAGGAGGACGTCAGGTCAGGTAAGATCAAAACCATGACTGATAATAAAACGAACAAGGAGAAAAGGGGCTCGGAAGAGACAAAACCCAAGGCTCTACCCGGTGGCAAGAAGATAACAATAAAGGTCGTCCTAGCAACCACGACCAGAATTGAGTAACTCGATACAACAAGTGCCTGGATTATCTGGATGCAACACACCTGGGGAGATTGCAAGAAAAACAGTCGAAATTATATTCCTTTCTCTGAGAGATAGAGTGGCAACGACACTCCATTTAAAAAGAGCGATGGTGGAAACCCCTCTTGTGGATCTCGTCCTCGTGCGGACCGTAAACGCTCTGGTGCTGACGAGTCTCACCATGCAGAATCAAAAACGGCCACAAAGGCAGTTCAGGAAAGGCTGTTAGCTATAAGGAGTTGGACACATTGTTTGCCGATGAGGAAAGCAAAAACTTGTTTTTGGACAATGAGTGACATCTTGTTGATTGTTGTGAGGTACCAGATTTTAAATTAGTTTGCGATGATGCATGTTTCCCATTTTTCGGAATGTCATCACAGGTTGAGAATGAAAAGATTATTGAAGTGTTTGATATTGACTGTGAACATGACATGATGGCTACGGGTAACGATGAACCGTTCGATTCATTATCACCCATCACGATTGTTTTATGTGACACCATCGCAAACGCAAATCTAACCAAATTCTTTGAGTGCTCCTTAACTCAGGGTCGACTAAGTCTTTCATAAAAAGACAAGCACTACCAAAGGAAGCAACGATGTCTCCACTCACAGAAGAGAGGAAGATTACAACACTGGCGGGGTCAATGACCACCAACTCTTCAGTCGTCATGACAGAAATCAAACTCCCTGAATTTGACAAGGGTCGGAAGATTGATCAACAGGAGGTTCTAGTATTTGATGGTAACAAATGGAGATATGACCTAATTCTTGGTGCTGACTTTCTCACCAAATCTGGAATCAGCCTCCATTACTCCACAGGTCTTGTTGAATGACTGGGAGCCACAATCAATATGAGGAGCCCAAGAATGCTCAAGGAAGAGGGTTTCTTTCACATGATAGATGCAATGTTCATCCAACAGGATGAAGACTTTCTTGGCAAAGGATCATATTCCAGTCAAATCGCTGACGCTAAGTATGAAAAGGTTGATACCAATGATGTTGCTCAATAATGTTCTCATCTTACACCAGATCAACAAAACGATCTTGGAAAACTTTTAGCCAAATTTACCAAACTCTTTGACAGCACTTTAGGAATCTACCCGCACAAGAAAGTGCACATAGATGTGGAAAAGGGGGCCGTGCCAGTTCATGCATGACCATATCCAGTTCCAAGATTCCATGAGGACGTGTTTAAAAAGGGGCTTGCCCCTCTCGTTGAGTTAGGAGTCTTAGCACCCCAAGGCCTCGGCGAATGTGCCTCTCCCGCATTCATCACTCCAAAGAAAGATGGCAGAGTGAGATGGATCAGCGACCTTCGCGAGTTAAACAAGGTTGTGAAACAGAAAACATATTCTCTCCCACTCATCCAAGATATACTGAAAACAAGATTAGGGTACGAATTCTTTTCCAAACTTGACATTTCAATGCAATATTATACTTTCGAGCTTGATGAGGAGAGCAAAGATCTCTGCACAAACATCACCCCTTTCGGCAAGTACCGCTACGAGCGATTACCGATGGGACTGAAATGCTCACCCGATTTTGCACAGGAAGTCACGGAAGACGTGCTTCGAGGCATTGATGACATGGATGTGTACATCGACAATATTGGAGTGTTTGGTCAATCTTGAGACCAGCACCTTCATGTTTTGGACCAAGTTCTCTCAGCGTTGGAATAGAATGGATTCACAATCAATCCTCTCAAGTGCGAATGGGCGGTTAAGGAAACCGATTGGCTTGGACATTGGTTAACACGGGTAGGTCTTCGACCATGGAAAAAGAAGATTGATGCTCTTCTAAAAATGGATCGACCACAAAATTCGACACTGCTCTGCGGGTTCATCGGTGCGGTAAATTACTACCGCGACATGTGGCCACGTTGGTCACATATACTCAAGCCACTCACATCAAAGTTTGCCTCCACAAATTCATCTGGGATGATGAAATGAATACAGCATTCAAGAAAATGAAATCTCTACTTGTTGTCGAGACTCTCATGCGCTATCCAGACCCTAACAAACCTTTCACTATTTTTACAGATTCATCTGATTATCATATGGGAGCAGGAATATTTCAAGACGGTTTCCCAGTTGCGCATTGGAGCAAGAAATTAAATGGAACCCAACGCAACTACACTACAATGGAACAAGAACTTCTATCCATTGTCGGTGGTTTAACCAAGTTTCGAAGTATTCTCGTTGGAGGTGACATCTCAATTTTCACTGACCACACAAATATAAATTATCATCATTTAAACACGCAGCGCGTCCTACGTTGGCGGTGTTTCATCGAAGAATACAGTCCGCGAATTGAGTACATTTGTGGACCAAAAGACGTGATGGCCGATACCTACTCTCGTCTCCATCGCCTCGACTATACCACTCCCAATTTCGACGCTCCGCCCGCTGAAATACACACTGAGTATACCACATTTCATTCCTTTTATGACGATGATGAATTACTTCATTGTTTTCTCAGTTTGCCTCACCAACCCGATGGTTTCGATGAATGCCCAATTTCTTTGTCTTCATTTGTCAACACCAGCGCGCTGATGACGATCTGCTGGCTTTACAATGACGTTTTCCCAACATGTACCCGGACAAACGCCTTGACGATGACATCGAACTAATTTGCTACGTCAAACCTGGAGAATCTCCAGCTCCGCAATGGAGAATTGTGCTCACACGTTTACTCATTCCACTTATCCTCTCTTGGTTCCACAACTTGCTTGGTCACCCCGGTCAAAAACGGCTTTTCTGGACAATCAAGCAATGCTTCCACCACAGCAAGCGGCGGCAGTTTTGCGACAATTTCAAGTGCGCTGGTTGCGACCAACACAAGCTGGACAGCCTTGGTTATGGACTCTTGCCCGAACTTGTTGTCACCATGGCTCCTTGGGAAGAGGTAGCGTTAGACATGATTGGACCATGGAAAATCACCATCATGGGTCAAGTACACACCTTTTTCGCTCTTACCTGCATCCACATTGTTTCCAGCACCAAAACATTCCGACACGTTCGCAGGAAATTTGAACAGGCATGATTATCACGATACCCATGGCCGACAAAATGCATACATGACAATGGCAAGGAATTCACAGGGTTTTCATGCCAAAGTCTACTCAGACGTCTTAACATCAAGGATGTCTCGATTTCCAGCTACAACCCACAGGCCAACAGCATCTGCAAACGGATGCATCAAACCATCGGGAATGTCTTGAAAACAATCCTGCATACCAATTCTCCATGCGACATTGATGAAGCGAATGATTTGGTCGACGACGCTTTGGCCACGGCAATGCATGCAATGCGTTCCACGGTCTCAACAACATTAAATACAACACCAGGAGCTTGGGACATGTTTCTCAACGTACCGCTGGTGGCTGACTGGCTACAAGGACATCAACAACGGGAGCAATTGATCCAAGAATCACTACAAAGACAAAATGCAAACCGTCGAACTTTCAATTATGTAGAAGGTATGCAAGTGTTTGAGAAATTGCACTCACCTACACAACTTGGACCCAATAAAACAGGACCCCACACTATTCAGCAGGTACACACCAATGGGACCATAACCATTGTCTTGCGCCCCAGGGTTGTGCCCAAATGCTAACATGAGGGGTTTTTGTTTCCGGAAGGATTTCCCCTACCTTTTTTATGTCCATGTCTAAAGACTTGATCCATGGGGGAGAATGTGCTGCCCACGGATTATGTTTCTCGGGAACAGCGTTAGTGTCAGCGTGGTCTGCACAACGTCCATTGAATCCTTCCTATCTTATGTTTGAAGTGTGACAACTCGTCCTTCTATTGCTTATTGTTTGTGTCACGAGTGACGCAACGTAATTCAATATATATCTTATAAGTATTCTACTAACGAGATTATTGTAACTCTATCAATCAATTCAATTGTTAATCCTCCTAGGATCCGGGGGGCAAGTCAAGTTTCCCTGCGGGCGGACACTGAAGCACATTATATTATAA
The DNA here is from genome assembly GCA_036939455.1 of Cyclotella distinguenda. Lineage (NCBI taxonomy): Eukaryota > Bacillariophyta > Thalassiosirophyceae > Thalassiosirales > Thalassiosiraceae > Cyclotella > Cyclotella distinguenda. The sequence goes on along the minus strand of JALLPF010000246.1, from coordinate 94 downwards.
GTATAAGTAAAGTACTTAATCCGTTCCATTAATAATGCATTTTTTTCGAAATAGAGGAACTAACTCGAAATAAGCTCAATTATAATAATGATAA
>JALLPF010000245.1:0-13047 GCA_036939455.1 Cyclotella distinguenda | reverse complement strand
GAGCTTGACGTGATACCAATTTATTAATTTTTTAAGTATTTTTTATTTTTTTTACTTAGAGTTTTATAGTTTTTGTTCATACTACTTCTCTCCTACTTCATACAAATATCGAATTCCCTCAACTCCATTCACCTATGATGAATTGTGGAGTTGTGATCGAGACAAATCAAAACCAACGTTGTGAGTTTCTACATTGAGTTATAGTTTTGATTTCGCCATGAAATATTAAAACTCAATCAACGTAAACCGCACGTTCGAAAGATGCAACCAACGCGGTTACTGGCTTCATCGCTAGAGAAGTTGCGAGAAAAGCTGATAGACACATTCCACTTCAGGAGTTCATTGTAAGGTCTGATTGCCCGTGCGGCACCACTATCGGTCCAATCTTGAGCGCTGTCACAGGAATTCGAACAGTTGACTTGGGCATGCCTCAGCTTTCTATGCATAGCTGTCGTGAGGTCATGGGCATTGCTGATTTTAGCAATGCGTTGAATTTGTTCATGTCGTTTTTCAAACATTTCAACGAAATTGATGAGAGCGTTGAAGGATGACTCTTAAATTCTGGCACAGATCCGTGTTTCGATCAATGTTGTGGTCTGTTAGATTTACTCATAATATTTGCTGGCTACCCACATTTTTTGACTGTAATATCTAACTTTCACGATGGACCTATTATTATTGGATTATTCAAGTTATTGTTTCACTGTGAGATCTAAATTCAGGCATCCTATGCCGAGAGCCGTTCGAGATGTTCGGAATCTACCTGGGTAGAGGTTTACCCTAATAGAAGTTACCTAACTACCTTTGTAATTCATTCAAAAGCTTGCTTCTTTCATCGTTCATGTTAAGAATAATATTACTTATAATATTATTATTATATCTGGGGTGCATCCTGCATCCCCTGCCAAACCCACAGCAGTGACCCTCCATGAGTTTAACGAGCCCCGACATCTTGTTTCAAATTATCATATCGAACGAAACATGAGTATCTCGAGTTGAGAATATACGATGTCCAGCGAATCAAGCAGTGACACAAAAACTGTAGCATTTCGGCCAAGAATTTTGTACTGCTCGCTCTTCTTATGGACCACAGTGACTTGCGGCAAGTTTATCGCGCCATTGCTGCAGATATTATCTCCCGGGTTTTCAGATAGAGTCATTGGAGCAACGTTAGCTGTTCAATATGGAATTATTGCATGCCTGTCTGGATGGGGAGGTTCATTGGCCGACGAGGTAGAGCGAAAATCGGTCCATTGGGGACGAGGACGACTGAAGGTGTTGGCTGGTTCCGTACTACTTGGAACGATTGCATTTTTGGGCCACGGATTGCCTAGTTACGTTGATTTCGTTGGGATAACATCAACTGCAGTAGAAGAAGCGACAAGTGATGACAGCTCCGCTCGATTGAACTTTGAATTGGCTTGGCATATCTTAATGCGATTCATCTATGCAATTGGAATGGCGATCGGTGCACCAACGATAGATGGTCTGGCATTGGCTCAATTAGATAACATGGAAGGTACTTCTCGGGAAGAATTTGGTAAAGAGCGAATGTACGGAGCTTTATTTTGGGGCTTGGGTAGTCTTGCTGTTGGAGTTGGTATGGATCATTTTGGTGTCGACTTCTTGTATTTCATGGCTATTTTCAGCACAATATCAACATACATTGTCATTGGCATTTACATTTGGGGTCTAAACAGAGATACCAGTGGTACGTTTGAGAAGAGCAACAACCTAGCATCGTGTCAGAGCAATCACCAAACTAGTGGAGAGGAAGAGATAATTCCAATGACAGCGCTTTTTAACATGACGATTAGAACAGGATATGGAAAAGTGTTCACACTTTTTCTTCTTATCTTGTCGGTAGGAATGTCAGTTGTTGACAATCTTGCGTTCATATTCTTTAATTTCCTTGGTAGTTCGGATTCAATGAACGGGTTTACGGTGGTTTTTACTGTCTTGATGGAAGTACCTGTCTTCTATTTAGCCCCACAACTACTGAGTCATCTCGGACCAGGTAAAATGCTTCTTCTTGCAGGAGTCGCTTATGTTGTTAGGGTGTTGGGATATACTGTCGTACCGAAGGGTCACATGGAGATTATTCTATGTCTTGATACATTTCACGGCATAAGTTATGCGTGCCAAAAAGTTGGAAGTGTAGAATATGTCGCGCGAATCATGCCGAGCGGATATGAAGCGAGCGGGCAAGGCATATTGTTTCTTGTTAGTAACTTGGGAGTTGTTGTCGGTCTGGGTATAGGAGGTGAGTTGCAAGAGGCTCTCGGACCGCGTGTGATGTACGGTTTCATGGGTTCTCTTGTCCTTGCTGGGCTGATTGCATTGGTTATAGCTGAAGTATTGTCATCCCTGAATACTCCAACTTTTGTGAGGAATGGAGATGGAAACAATGAGCAGACTCATCTCATAGTACAGTCGTAGAATATTTTTTGCAATAATTATTCGTTGTGCTTATCTTAGGCATGATAAACTAATAATCATGAATAAAGCAATGTTTTTTAACAAGATTTGCAAAGTTCTCTTCATCCTCAAGATGGCAGTAGTGGGAGCAGTTTTTAATGACCTCTTCCCGGTAAGCTGTACCTCTAAAATCTGATCCTCTGGTAAAGATCTGCTCCCATCCTTTTGTGCACTTTTCTGTGATGAAATCGTATTCGCCTCTGATTAATAATACCGGCGGCATGTCGATTGCAATAGCAGCTGTCGAAGATGGGGAGTCCGAATGCGGCAATGATGCAACATATTCGCTAATAGCTTCGGGTCCCGACCATGAGGTTACTACACCTCTTTCGCGGATAGCATTTGTGAGTGCTTCAGGCACAACTCGTGTTCTGCACTCGTTACGATTACGCAGTTTTTGTTTAATTGCAAGGGAAAGGGAAAGATTCTCCTCTTCGGATCGTTGCATATCCTTTAGCATTTCCAGCTCGATTTCTTTCTCGAGGCGAGAACATTCTTCCAAGCTTATTCTCATGTTGCACGGAGCATTGGCAAGAACAAGTGACAAGCATTTAGGCAGAGTTGATGATGATCCTGTCAATGTATGCTTGACGTATTCAAAAGCTAATATTCCGCCAAAAGAATGGCCGAATAAGTGAAATGTGTTGAGCCCAAAATGAACTATGAGATTATGAAGGTCATTTACACTGTTATTGATTGAATAGCTGAGTAGTTCATGAAAACGAAATGGGACGCTGCGTAAGCAAACAAATGAATTTTAAATCATGACATCACTCACTGAAATTCTGAATATTACTCACAATTCCTTCTCGTTAGGTTGGCAACTTTTGCCGCAACCGAGTTGATCATAGAATATTACCGTTCTCGTGGTTGGTATTTGATTAGCTAGCGGATACAAATAAGTAGATGGCAGGGACCTAAATGTAACAGATTAAACAAGACGCTTTGTTGAGTCAAGGCAGAATGCAGGACAAATGTCACGTCCGCAGGTGAACTTACGGGCCTCCGTGTACTACTACTAATGGTGGTGACTCGTTCGAATGAAGGTATGATGGATTGTAGATGCGATAGTAAATTTGGAGCTCATTCTCCACATTTCGATCGTCGCGCTTGACTGTAACGTAGTCTTCGACGTATCGTGGCCCACGTCGAAGGCCATCAAACAGACCGGTGCATTGTTGACGGGTCCTGGAGCAGCCTGGTTGGATTGGAAGAAGTCCCAGGCCGTTTTGGCGTTCAGACGAGTAAGCACTTTCGCACGTAATGGGCATTCTGCAGGTGTAGTGGTTTCAATTTTGATCTGATGGAAGTTTTGTTATGAGCATGAAGTTGTAATCATGCCTTCGCTTGTTTCGAGCTCTCATCTCGACCGAACGTTAGAACTTTTGAGTCGAACGTGTCAACTTTGTGATGCTCGTCTTGCTGCAAAAGGAACGAACCCATAGAACTAATACCTTCTACGTTTGTTGTCGACATTGTATACTCTGTATGTTATTATTCGAGAGATAAAAACTAAATACTGAAATAAAGGTATTTAGGAGCTTGACACTTCTTTTGGCAGTTATCATGAGGAAGTAGATATCGTACTTATACAACACAAGACCGAAAATCTGTCAATGATGCCAAGAACCGCCGACGTGGTGACACCCCCAAGCATCCCACCGAAAAAAGCAGTTGGAAGGGTGTCGATGTGGGAGACTACCTATACCTTCCACCTATAGAGATACTTATAATATAAGTAGTATAAGTACGATATTATTGGGATGATTAATAATAATTATACGAACATTATTCCTTTAGCTGCGTTTCACCTGCCCAAGATTGGACTAGGAACTCTAGGAATCACCCCCATAGATGTCAAACCAGTCATTAACGCGGCGCTCGCTTTGGGTTACAGACTTTTCGACTGTGCCCCTGTTTACTTCAACGAAAGGGAGATAGGAGATGCATTCCACGAGTCAACAAGCGAGGTGCTCCGAACAGACGTTTTTATCACATCAAAACTTGCAAGTCCGTTTCATCGTCACGAGCACGTGGAGCCCGCGCTTCGGAAAACGCTAAATGATTTGCGCATTGGATATCTTGATCTGTTCCTCATACACTGGCCAGTGGTAAGATGACAATATATTATGGGAGTTTTACTTGCGTTACGATCCAACAGAACGTAAACTTACGTCTATGCTGGTATGGGACAGGCATTCAAATATGTTGAGTTTGATCCCTCAACACGAGGTTGGCCGAATGAGGGTAAATCAATGAGATGATTGATGACAGTTGTCATTTTTTCCAAAAAAGTTTTATTCCATCGTCAATGTTGTATCATTTCCAGATATTGACGATTCTGATGGAGGGGCAAGAATAGATCCGACAGTCTCCCTTCGCGACACGTGGACTGGTAATTATTGATTATTGACATCGATAACCAGTGTCTTTATCACGTCATTATTTCTCACACGTGCCTTGTCTGTAAGCTATGGAGACGTTGGTGGATAAAGGACTCGTCAAATACATTGGAGTAGCCAATTTTCCAGTCATTTTACTGCATGATTTGTTGAGCTACGCGCGCATCCCTCCGGTTGTAAACCAAGTTGAGGTACATCCGTACAATCAGCAGACCAAACTCCTTGATTATTGTAAATCTCGAAACGTTCTAGTTCAAGCTTACTCACCGCTAGGTATGCCGAGTTACAAAGAGTCGGAAGATCCAAATTTACTTTCCGATCCTGTGTTGAAAGAAATAGCAGAAGCGCATGACATAACTGTCGCTCAGCTATGTTTGCAGTGGGCGCTCCAGAGGGACTACAGTGTTGTTGTCAAGAGTTCAAGCATACAACACCTTGAGGAAAATATATTTGTTATGTACAAAAATGAATTCATATCAGACCGTATCCGGTTAACCCCAGATGAAATGGATCGGATTGCTTCGCTGGATCGTAACTTGCGGTTCACTCGTCCAGATGATTGGTGGAAGGACATGCCTGTGTTCAACTGAGCGACTACTATTAGTTGGCGATGAGTTCAAGTGGGTTTCCCATACATCGCTTTACCTTTAAGTGTTTTTTTGTAACACTCATTTTCATCCATCATTCTTCTGAGGGCATGTTTTGATCAAAACTACTATTAATTTGTTTGCGTTATCATTATTTCGTGCAGCTAAAGCCATCACATCATAAGTTCCTCAAATCGAAACATCCAAGTATTCATCATTTTTACCGGAGAAGTCTTCGACATCAAACATATCCAACCTCTCTGGATCCTTCTCCTTCCTCTTTATCTCGATACCCGCAATTCTGGCCACGTCCAATAAATCTGCAGCTTTCTTGTTACGTAAAGACTTCCTTTCGGCGTTTACACGTTGCATGAATTGCCCACGATCTTCGATTTCGTACGACTCATAGATTGGTGATCCGTTCACGCCCCCGAATTCTTCGTCGCTGATCGAACGTTCTTGGTTGTTGCCCCAGCCACCAGCCATATTTAGGCAGGTGACGGAGGCGCAATGCGAATGGTGTGGTGTGACCGCTGTAAATGCAAGAGTTCTTCTTGAACTTGACACACCCAAGATGATTGCGAGGAGGGCCAGGAATCCTACCACATTCCTGGAGATGGGCATTGTTTAAGATGTTCTTATTATGGAAACAGGCGACAACGGGTTGGGGTTGGGGATCGGTGTTGCGAGGTTTCTGGTTTCTGTAGATCGTTCTGTCTTATTGCGTGTTTTGTCTTTTCGCTGTATGGAGCAACTTTTTGTACAATTTTGGCGGGAAAAAATTAAGTTACTTCTACTTACATCTACGATACCCTACCTTGATCGAGTGACGTCAAACATCGTAACCGCAAAACATCAAACATCGTTAAAGAGATCATCATCTTCTTCTTCTTTTCTTTCACCCGATCTATAGAGAATTCAGATAATAATAGTTGCTAAGAGATATTTCTGCTGCTCATTGTTGGTCATGGCTGATTGAGATTTAAGTGTTCCCCCCAAGGAAGAGACGCTTTTTGAATCGTAGGTAAAGGAATCATGAAATCAGCTCCTCCGCCGAGAGTAGGCAACGCCTTTGGAAAAAGTTTTTGCTTCATCATTCTTTTCTTTTCAAGCTGTCGTGCATTCAAGCCAACCCGCTCTCCCTTCTATCAAGTCTCTCCATTGGACAACAGACTCCGATTCTGTAGCTCCTTGATAGCCATGCCGTACAACAGTTACAGAACGAAGCTTATATATTATGATAACAAACGATCTGTTCAATTGACAACAATGTCAAACGACAGTAGTTACTTCGAGGTGAGCGATCTGTTTGAAGTAGCAACCACTTTTATGCCTGTACATGTTGCCATTTACTCCTACGCATTCATATCAGACGAATAATGAACCAAAATCGCGTCCCCCGAGGTTAAATTTAATTTTGACAGCTGTAAAAAAGTTTAAATCCAAACCACATGCATATCTTTTAATTCCAGTCATCGCGGCGTTTGTAGGTAAGAGAGCTAATTCATTGTCCGTCGTATATCATATTCGTTAGGATGATACCTAAGCAACTTTTGCACGACTTCAACTGAGCTATTCCTCGATCCGTCTTCTCAAAGGGTGGTTCACAAACTATCTCGCTGTTCAAATGATTTTCTATCCGATTGAGTTTCGAGGAATACCCATTTGGAGAAAGGATGAGATTCCGATGGGATTTTTAGGATGGCAGGGGATAGTCCCGTGTAAAACTAGGGTAATGTCCGAAACAATGGTGAACATGGTCACAACTCAACTTCTCAACATCGAGGAAGTGTTTCGAAGATTGGATCCAAAAACCGTTGCTGAAATTTTAAGTCCAGAGGTTCCAAAGATAATACAGACTATTGTAGAAGACATGTCACCAACAGGCTGGCTACCGAAATTATCAAAATCTGTGTTATTTGCCCTTCCCGTGAAAACAATATCTACCATGTCAAGTATGAATCAAAGATTTTTGCACGATTTCACTGTTGCGATGCAAGAAAATATTGGAACTCTCCTTAATGTAAAGAATTGTGTGGTTGAGCAAATGATGGCGGATAAGGCACTGCTGGGGCTACTATTCAGAAAATGCGGACAAAAAGAACTCGACTTTTTGACGAATAGTGGGCTTTGGTTCGGTTTTCTTCTTGGACTTATTCAAATGGTGGTCGCTCTTTTCTGGGAAAATCCGTGGGCTAATCCTATTGGGGGTACTGTCGTGGGCTTGGCGACGAACTGGCTCGCTCTTAAATGGATATTTGAACCTGTGGAACCAACAAAACTGGGGCCATTCATGCTGCAGGGACTGTTCTTGCGTCGCCAAAAAGAGGTTGCTGCAGAATTTAGCTCATTTTTTGCAAATAACGTCCTTACGAGTGAGAAACTTTGGCACTCAATACTGAATGACCCTACCACCAAACCTTCGTTCGACCTCTTGTTTAAGAAGCACCTACAAAAATTTGCATGTGGTTTGGCAGGAGGTTTCGGCTTCAGATTACCCGTCAAATTATTTCATAGTATTGCTACCCAGGCGGTCGAGAAGCTTCCAAATCATCTGCATGTACTGCATCCTTATGTTGACGAGACTCTCAAACTTCAGACTTCACTTAGACTCCAAATGGAAAAAATGACAAGCGCTAAGTTCGAACGTGTTCTTCATCCAATTTTTGAAGAAGATGAGTTGACATTGATCGTGGCCGGGGGCATCTTGGGCTTCCTAGCAGGCATAATACAGGGAGGAATTGAATCTGGAGAGGTTCGAAAGTGGGTTGTCAGAGCATGGAATCGGGTGCGCGATTTGATCCGTCGGGAGGGTGATGAGACGAAGAGCGACATACAACTTAAATCCGCAAATAAGAAGTAATGAACTTTTATTTGATTCAGAATTCTTCACCAATCTTTCACATATTTGGATAGGCTATCATACTTCAAATTACGCACCCACTTCTCTGTGGATTGATCAGCGAAGGCGGATGCCGACGAAGAGACAGATTCTGACTTAACTAGAGGATGAACAGATTCGTCAGAGCCACATCTACCTATCCCGTCAGACTGTCTGTCCATGTCATAATTGCATATCTCAGCGAAAAATAATACTGTCATCCCAAAGAATACAATCAAAGCCATTCCCAAGTACATATAACGCGGGCCGTACGTCTGTTGTGCCCACCCTCCAGATGCCACACCAATTACCACGCCGAGGAAACGAATGGAAAATAAGAGACCCTGTCCGCTAGCGTCACAACCCTTGGGAGTTAAGTTCGCAACAAATTGGACGCTGCCAGTTTTTGAGCAAGCGTAAGATATCCCGTGAAGAGACTCTAAGATGAGAACCATCCACATGTGATTTGCCGGAACAAATGTATAACCCAGTACACGAATGACGTATGCAGCTCCTGAAAAAAGTAGAAGTTTTCCCGGGCCGTATCGCTTTAACAGAGTCGGCGCAACGTAGAAAAGAGGAAGTTCGAAAAGTATTGTGAATACGACTGTCAACCCATCCATACTGTTCGAACTACCAAGGAATTCGAAGAATATGAACGCCAGGTTGTCAACTACACTCAACCCAATGGAAAATGTTAGGATAAACAGAATAAGCGCCGATCCATAGCAAGAAGGACAAATCATGTGAAAAAGGTCTTTTGCCCCGAATTCCTTATTTTTTGTCCTCTCAAGCTCCAGCGCCTGAGAAAGAGATTCGGGCGCATTTTCTGAGTTCGAAAAGGACCCTGTGGTATCTCTTTTTACTCCCCAAAGGTACAGGCTGGCCGCAAGGTAGACAAGAATTCCACATATCACGGACATGAGATACAAAAACTCGAAGCCGAAATGGTCGATGCCTACCCCAGCTAAAAGACTTCCTATACCCCAAAACAAAGCACCATAAACTCTTTCTTTCCCAAAGTCAGCTTGGGATGCACCGTCTATTGCCGCTAAATGCGCTAATGAAAGCCCGTCCATTGCTGGAGCTGTCAATACGAAAGAAACTGCCCATAATATCCGCATCCCAACATGCCAAGCCAGCTCTAAATTCCAAGGAAACAAGTTTTCATCGTCGTCGGTCATTCGTTCAGAAACATATGAATTTCTCAGCATATTTGGAAGACTATGACCTAGGAACGCCAACGTCCCAATCAAAACACCCCAGCAAATAACTTTTATTCTCCCCCGGCCCCAATCGGAGGAATTCTTCTCCTCCATATCAGCCAATCTCCCGCCCCATCCCGCCGACACCGCGACAATTGCATACTGTATCGAAAGAGTCAGGCCTATCATCCCCTCGGTGAGATTGGGGGATAGTGATTCAAGGAATGTTGATAAGAACTTTCCACCCGTGATGGCGTTCCATGCAAATAGTGGGCAGAATATGAGGCGCGGGCGGAATGCTTCGATGACTCTGGAGTGCTGTAGTTGTGCGGTGCCATATAAATTGTTTGTCGTTTCTTGATAAAATATCATGATATAAGTATAATCTTGTGGGAGTTCGTATTCGATCTCCGTCGTCTGTCGTCTATCCAGAATATTGAAATGATTAGTTCAGCTGATCAAAGGTCAGCGGCGGCGTAGATTGGTTTGAAGCTCGGTTTTCTGGCTTTGTATAGTACTTATTAAACTCGTACGCAACCACAACTTCGGGGCGAGAAGAAAAAAAGGGCGTGTTTACCGGAATTTGGTTGTAAGAAGCTATGATGGGCTGATTATGATGTTGTGTTGTGTCTTGTGTCCACCAACGAACCACATACCAGAGCATTACTAGCTTTACCTACAATTCTGCTATCATCCACCTTGTTACCCAGGTCAACATAATATTATCATCAACACACCGCTGTCATCATACCAAGTTTCACATAACACATGGACCTGCTTAGTTCTCTAGGGCTGGACGCCCTGCCGGAGCAATCAACAAGGTTGAACCACGCTGGAGTGATCGAGGCACTCGAAACTCACGTTGATGCTCGTTTAGGATTCACCTTGTGCTGCAGGTGCGGAGCTTTATTGGATGGAATTAAAGATTTAGAAAAAATTGCAAAGAAATCATCCCGGAAAGAAATTAAATGCAAGGTTTGTAAACGAGTAGGATACTGCTCTGATGATTGTCTGAAAGCAGATGCTGCCGTCAGCCCCTCTCAATTGGATAACGATGATGATACAGCCTGTGGGCACTCGGCTGTGATTTGTTCCGTGTTAAGATTGTGTAATGAAGACGAAGACGCCGAAGAACTTCTTTTCAACGACGGCAGTCGAAAAATCAAAGGATTCGAGTGTCATGCGAAAGAGGCTGCCATGTATCGGGTTCGGACGGAACTGGAATCTTACCCAGCCACATTGTTTAACATTCTTTCCGAAAGCCCCTCGTGGTTCATGGAAGCTATGACACGTCGAATACAATCCTCGAGGGAAACAAGATCGCCAGGCAAGAGTGATCTCAGGAGAGGCAAAACAGATCGAGTGGAAACATCGTCGACCAAATGCGCAAATGCAAGCCTGAAAAGTGGACACAATCAACTCGTTCTGCATATTGTGGGAGCATCTATGGATTCTGAGTTATGGGGATGGAACGGGGATACAAGAATTTCATCCGGCACTGCATCCGTACTTGAAGGATATGCAGAGGCATCAACAAACATTTTGGATTATCTTGCAGACATTCAAATAACCCTTGCAAATATTCGGTTGGTATTCATTGGACCAGATTGCCCAGTTGCGTGCAAATGTGAGGTTCCGATACCAGAAACAAAAACGATGCTCGTGATTGAGACGCAAAATTGCAAGTATTGCGAGTGCGGTAAAGCCTCGTCCCTACCACCTCCAGATGTGATTGTATTCTTCAATCCAGGGTTTTCATGCCCAGATTATGATTGGCACAAAACCTTGTCTCTGGCATCCTCCCTACCAAGTACCGACTCGGCAGGGCCGACTCCATTCCTTGTAACAACAAATACTGAGATGGAAGGCTTTGCTGACATCAAATATTTATTGGACGGATGTTACATTCGTGCTAGTTCATTACCCCGCGACATCTATGAGGCAGTAGATCATGCTGAACCTGTACCTGGATATTATCCGAAAATAACAACAGGAGATGAAGAAAATTTCTTTTTCTTTGTTGAAAACCCCTACCATGGGTTAAGAGTGAGACAATCAGGAACGATGGCAAATGACGTATACGTGAAAAGTCGATGGATATTTGGTGGGTTGTTCCAACAGACTCGCGAATCTATCAAAAGAAAGAATACCGATAATGTTGACGAAGTCAATGGCAAGGAGGCTAAAATTCGAAAGAAATCTCAATCTGGTAAAACTGTAGAGAGAAACAGCAAGAAGACTAACCCTGCTTTGATCTAACACGTGAGATTAAATTCTCGTCCTCGAATGTGTTGTAGTGTATTGGTTTCAACCGCCCGCGAAAAAGTGTTTGTATGCAGAGTATCCTTTTATCGTTCTACCGTGTTATGGTGCAGTTGGTCGCGGAAAAAGATGGTACTTGTATAACAATGTATTACTACAGGAATTTATCAAAAAATATCGTAGTATCATATTTCTAGTTTCCGTGTCATTCAAAGGTACATTATGACACGGTGCTGCTTAATCTCGTGCTAAGGATTTATTGCATTCTAATAGATTCTATTCAAACGCAGCTCAATCTCTTCTCCGCCTACAGATGACACTACCAGACCTTTGCCAAATGATTGGATTCCACGATATTGATGAATTTTCCATTCCCAATATTGAATGGCAGCACCTTCTATCGAGAGCAGGTAATGAAACCAATCCTTAATGATTTTGCGTGAATCCGAATCCTTGATATTTCTGCAAGCATCCCGGTCCATCATATAACTTTCCAGGGCTGAGGCACGTTCCTTATTACAATCCATAAAGTGACAGGTGGCGGTTAAAATTCTATGTTCGAAGCGATCGTCTTCTAAACATATTCCCGGAATCGTACCCTGGGCAGAATTGAGAGATTCTCGCAGCAGTTCTAGCCCCTTTTCAATTGTCAATTCTGGCTGGTTGTAGTTTCGACGTAATACATCATGAAGATATTTGGTGTGTTTGATATTACTAAAAACGCAATCCCATAGCTGATTTGTACCATCGAAAGAGCGTCCTTTGATAAATCTAATCAAGTAGTTCGACCCCTCACCAACAATGACAGGGGTACGTAGATGAATCTCGCAGATTCCAAAAATGTGCCTCGGGACGACATGTTCGTAGAAATTATTATTGACCACGCTCAAGAAGAACAAATCTTTTGGTTTGAGAAAGCAAAGTGTGACAAACCCCACTGAATCAAGTCCATCATGGAATATGAAGTTCAACATTGTATTCATCATCAGCGTATTATGATCCAGCGGAGCTAACGCATAGTTTGTCCGGTTAACTCAAGGATACCATGCAGTAATTATCGTCTATTGGTAAAGGTGCAAGGAAGTCCTTGCGAAGGTGATGGTGTAGTTTTAGGGGGCATCCATAGGCAGCAAAAAATATATACTCCTACATTTTTCAAAAAAAGCAGGTACGATACGACTGCCTTTTTTACCCCATCACAGAGGCTCACAAAAGCATTTGCTGTGATGCAT
>JALLPF010000244.1:0-14498 GCA_036939455.1 Cyclotella distinguenda | reverse complement strand
GTATTCTACGTTATTAGCTCGGAACGCTACTACCATTTAGGATTACATTTCAACACGGCCCCGGCAACCAAAAATCACTTCCCCTGGGGTCCATTACCCCCTAATATTCAAACTTATTTGTCATAAAATTTTCATTTTGAGAGGCAGATCAAGTAACAGGCACTGGCTAGAATGTCTGTTCCGCAAATGAGCGTAAATTTGGTGGGCAGGTTCCCATATAGATCCTACCGAGTCTTACTCTATCGTGTGCGTCGCAAGTTCATTGAAGAGTTATGTGGTTCAGATGGACATGACCTCCCAGATTTATTCCGGAAGGGAGAAACGATCAGACAAAACTGTGGAAAGTTTACCTGCAACAGATACATTCAGTTTCAATCAATACGCTGTCAGGCAAAACCTATGACTTGGTAGCCATTTTTTTGTTCGGAGGGATTCAGAATGGCTGATGGAACATGGAACATTACAAGACGACTAAAAATTAATCTGTGTATTGATTTGCATGAGCTATCACATTACTTAGGTTCTATTAATTGACGTAAAACACATTTCCTAGATATTATATTATGTATGTTGAAGAGCGTCTGGATCATCAGCGCATTCCGCTTGCATATCGTGACTGTGAAAGCTGAAAGCTCTCGACATGTTCTCAATATCATCCTCATAAGAGCTTGAATCCCTGAACTGTTCACTACTTTCGTGGGGGTGAAAGAACCGTTCTCCTTCGCCGTGTAGGTCTCTTCCCGATGCCGCAGTTATTTCATTATCATCTACGTAAAATTGATATTGAAGTGCAGACAATCCCATGCTTTCTGTGCCCCTGTAATGTTCAATTTCTTTGGGGTGACGAAACGATTCGACCCTATCATAGGGGTCACTGCCTATTGTCTCATATTTTTCTTCCTCATCTTCGTAATATTGATGATACGTTCCTTTCAACCGCATGCTGTCCTCAATTCGTCGTATCGCCTTGAGAGATGTAAAATTGTTCTCAAAAGACGAAGAATTGGTTTGGTTATCGAAGAACCTCCCCCGACTAACCCCATCTGGCGAAAAAAGAGAATGAATAATTCGCGGATCAGTACTAAAAGGCAATCGTTTGACAAGATAATCCCCCCAGGTTTTCAGACGCGGAGGCATGGTTTGCTGAAGCTTGGAATAAGCGATTCTCCTACGTCGATCATATAGCCTACGTAGATCAGAAAGTAGGTCTGGTAAAACGACGAGAGAATTAGACGTGGTTTTGTTTGAATAATACGAAGATGATGGAAAATGACTCACCGAAAATAGAATCCGCACACACTCGGACCCGAACCGATATTAATTCCTTTGAGTTGGAAAATGAGCGCAGGGAGTAAATTTCTTCAACACCATCTAATGCTTCAGATATGGCGGTGAGAGGCTTGGTTGGCAAACAGAATAGGATCAGAGAGATTACCATGAGGACGAAAATACGAAATCAGTGTAGATTTTTTTTCTCACACCATGGAGAATAAGAGCCTTCAATAAATGCAACGCCAGAAGAAGGTGTCGCCCGAAATTTGATTTTGCATTGCCAAGGCGATGCCAAATTACACTCATTACAACACTCAATATGCTATTGCAGTTATGGCACAAAGAAACCAAGTCAGACAATTCCGTCGCTATGTTTCCTCCAGATGTAGTATCAGAAGTTAAAGATAAAACTCGGGTGCGAATACTCTCGCTTCTCTCTACTGCAATATGACGCGTGCATTTTATGACAGTCTGCAAGTATTGGTGACACCAAAGGCGGGGTTTGCGAGAGTAGAAAACCACACATTGTTCCGATGCGATTCAAACTTACCGCAGCCACAATCCTTCGCACATTAGTTACAGAGAACTCCAGACGATTCATTGATAAATACTTGGTGCAAATGTCAAATAGGGGGATGTGATGTGGAAATATGCCGGATCTGAATGCGCGAAATGATATGTGTTGGCGATGAAAAATATTGAATGCAAGAGAACACAAAGAGGCTAGACACCCCACATCCCCTTGCACTGCAACGTACCTCTGCCTTGGAGTAGTGAAAATGTCATCTATTCGACCTCTCGTAAATGATTCAAACATGGGAGATGTGCAAAGTTTAATGAGCACAAGGAACATAGGAGAGTTCTCCTTCTCGCCTAATTGCTTCTTGCGTAGAAGAAACTTTCGCCGATCTAGCCAGAATTGACTGTCAGAGGGATAGTGAGATACCATTCGTGCTGCCAAACAAAGACACACGATTCGAAACTTACCCTCTTGTTTCAGATAAATACATTCCTATCACGATGGAGAATAGTATAGTAGGCGAGACAATGGTAAGTAATGTCCATGATACAATGAATATTCGATACACACAGCGTTGAACAACGTACCCATATCTCCATACAAATCAATAAAAAAACAAGTGAGAGCAGCCCGAACGTCTTCTTCCCCTCCGTCGTTTTCTGCTACTGTGGCAGCTTCGATGCATCCCATATCAACCATCAGGTCTTGGGAAGGGGACAAATATTTTCGAGCGCCACCATGGGAATCGTCCTCTGCCGATGAGTATAGGTCAAATTTATCGCCGGTATCATTTGCAAAATTTGCGCGAATCATTCTTCCAAATTCAATTGCTGCGTCAACGGATCCAGCGTACTGACGTTTTTCTGCCAGCGTCCTCATAGTTTTTGCAGTGACAGAGACTCGTCTTGTGGCCTGCTTTGTAAATTTATCCATTATAGTTGATCTCCTCATCATGCCATCCCCCGTAAATTCGCTTGGGGACAATTCATTGATATCTTCTTTGACCTTATTTCCCCCACCCCCACTTTTACCATCATGCTGCCAAAGCATTTGATCAACTTGGAAAATTGCGTCCAAGTCATTCGCAAGCATTTCAGCTGTCGATATTCCAGCATCCGATTTTCGAGCAGAGTTCTTTTTTAATAGATATGGAACAGTAACCGCGGAATTATCCATGTTGACGGTCGAAACCTCATTAGTATCTACATTCACGCAAAGCACATCCTTCAAACCCTTAATTCCAAGAAGCCTCTTCGCATATTTGGTGAGAATCCCAACCAAATACGGCGCCTTCACAGACAGGGATTCGAGCATGTCCGGTGGCATAACTGGAATGAGTACATGCTTCCACGCCAAAAGGCCTTGCGCTAATATGGAAGATGCAGCCCTAACACACATTGACAACCTTGTAATGCTTTTCGACATAAAAATGATGCGTCTTTCACACAAGAGTGCACTCAGCAATCTGACGAAGTGACTGGGACCAATATACCTTAGTAATGGGACAATAGGGGAATAGAAATCCTCGGGTATCGATTCCGAAGCCACACAGTCGAAACCAGGTTGAAGCGACGGGGGCAGATAGAACTGCAACACGTCATCCTGAATATGTAGATATGCTTCAGTTCGGCCATTTTTCTTGCCCCTACATCCAAACTCGACGTTCTCAATGACAACTTTGAACATGCTTTCGTTGTTCTCCATGATGCATCTAGCATTTTCACAGGCTGCGTCCCCGTCATAGGTAGCATCAATAGCTGAGTTCTGGAGAAAGTTGATGCCTAGTCCTTGCCTCCGTAATTCTGCGTATTCGGTTGTCAGCGTGGCGTGACGGTTGAATACAGCATGTAGGAATGCGCGGGTGGGGGATTTTTTCGTAGCGAAAGAACCTTGCATGTTCACGTGAGCTTCTACCGAGATGGCCTCTACAGTTCTAAGCAAAACATAAAGGGACAATGACCAGGAATATTAGAAAAATGAATGGGACGATTGCATCCCTGGCACTTCCACAAAAACTTACTTGAGAAGAGAAGAATAAAACCTCTCTGCACCGATGGCTCTAGTGAAAATCACCATTGCCCTTGGCATCCTCCTCCCCACATCCGTCCTAGACAACGCGTCATCATGTCGGGGCAAATACCTCCTCACGTGCGCATGAAGCCTCGTCCTTCCATCCGAAAGCAACACCGAGAATGTGTGATGATGAGCCACAAAATCGAGTAGATACACATCACTCTTGGTTAGGTTAGCCGGCCCCGAAGTCGGCTGAGTCCGCCTCCTCGTCATGGCCTCCTGCGACATGGTGTCATTGTTTCGATATTCATCGTGATCTGGGAAGGTGAATCGGCTCATTCGAGCAATGTTTTCGGGGTCGTATATCTCTCGAGATACTATGGGACACACTGTCGCGGGTGGGTCGATAATGATTGCCCTTTCTCCCGAGGCGGCTGGGTGAGGGAGGTCGAGAAAGATGTCATAAATACAGAAGGGCCGGCTTTTGGTGTCGCAGGACGGGATGTGAAAGGGGGCCGGCAAAGAGGGAGGCTCTTGGGGATTGAGTAAGGACTCCATGGTTCTCTGTTCCCTGGCACTCTGACAATCTTCTGCTTCTTGTCCTTCCTATGAATTTCGGGCACGTGTATTTTGCCTGCCGAAAAAATATTTCAAATGAAATAACCCTTTTCGTCATGATCTTCTCATTTTTTGGATCCGTCCGTTCATCCGAATTATCCGCAAGTGACGTCACATGGGGCATATTAAAAGTCGAGGAAAATTGAAATTTAATAACCCGCTTCCCCTATTTTTCAAGCATGTCTCTTTCATCGCACCTTCCTCCTGTCACCTTCTCTTGCCACTGTCACCATGATGAGATCCCTCATCACTTGCACCTCTGTACTGTCTCACGTCTGAAGTCGTCATCTGTCTGATACCTAACTGTGCCTATTGACGCTATTTCACTCTTCATTATCATTCCGGTACACCATGCTGTCCATGTTCTGCCTACAGACGCGGACACATCGATTAAGCTGCACCATCGTCCTACTCCTATGCAGTTGTGTTCGGTACATACACGGGTTTCAAACGCCGTGCACTCACGCTAATCGACAATTCCAACGTCAACGGATAAAACAACAATCGTTGATCGAAGCAATACCCTTTCCATTCAACTTTGATTTCCACTCGTTGGATGACGTTAGTCGTCAGCTCACTGACGCACTGGACATCGGTGCCGACTTCCTTCTGGACTCCGAATCCGGATCCACCATGAACATCCCTGAAGGAGAAACGAGCATCGTCCTCGAATCGGTCGGGCAAGATCTACTAGTTTTTCTTGCATCTTCCGTGGTTGTGAGTTTATCATCAAATGCACTCAAAATGAGTCCGATACTTGGATACCTGCTGGCAGGAGCCTTACTAGGTCCGCATGGCATGGATATATTCTCCAACGCCAAAGCCGATGTTGAATTGGGTGACTTTGGCATACTGTTTTTGTTGTTCTCCGAGGGACTGGAGGTGTCCTCGGCGCGTTTGAAACGATTGACCGATTATGTGCCATTGGGGTTCGCACAAATATCATTGACCACTGGAGTGATCACTGCGGCAATTTTACTGGGGGCACCTCAATTTTTGGACAGATTCTTGCCTCTAGACGAGGGATACATTGATATACGAAACCCAACGGAAGCTTTGGTATTGGCACTTGCAGGGACGCTGTCCACATCCGCATTTGTTTTTCCTGTTTTAAAAGAAAGAGGATGGGAAAGTGATCCCAGCGGGCAGGCCGCAACATCCATATTGCTGCTTCAAGATCTATTCGTCGCACCATTGCTGGTGATACTTCCATTTGTGGTTGGGAAAGGACCTTCAGATTTTGGGGCGATTGCTTTTCTAACAGTAAAAGCAGTTGTTGGATTTGGAATTGTACTGTACGTCGGTTCCATGTTATTGCAAAGGTTATTTGGAGTTGTGGCGCGAACAAGATCGTCAGAAACATTTGTGGCTTTGTCGCTGCTGGTCAGTGTGGGTATGGGAACTGTTGCGCAGGCTTTGGGGTTGACTGATACAGCCGGTGCCTTCGCTGCAGGAGTGTTGCTGGCTAATACTAATTTTAGAGCACAGATTCAGGCAGACATCATGCCATTTAAAGGAATTCTCCTCGGGGTATTCTTCATGGATGGTTAGTTTGCTTACTGGTTTGTTTCACAGTTGAACATGTCGATTCTATCACTTATTCATACGCATCATTATTTCGCAGCTGGCAGTCTTTTTGACTCAGACTTGGTGATGGCTGAGCTGCCAACGGTACTTACGGGGGCAATTGCTCTCGTCGTTCTCAAAATTATCACTGTAGCTGCAGCAACTCGTGTCCCACGATGGCTTGAGCCAAACAGACTGGACCCTTACGATGCGTTAAAATTGTCGTTTCTTCTTTCTGGGGGTGGTGAATTCGCGTTTGTAGTTCTGGCGTTGGCGGAAAGATTAGACGTGCTACCACATAATCTAGGGGGACTTTTGACAGCAATTATCTTAATTACCATGGCGATCACACCATTACTTGGAGAGTTGGCTGATGCATCGTCAAAAGCATTCGTCTCGCGCGCAATTTTCGATGGCGGTGTTCAAATGCCACTAGAGCCCATTCAAGTTGCAGATGACGCTATAGTGATTTGTGGTTTTGGAGATATAGGGCAAGAAATTGTCTATAGACTTGGACACTATGCTTCTGATGTTGAACAAGCAAGGTCGATACTACCTCAAATAGTTGCATTTGATACAGTGCCTTCATTAATTGACAAGATATTAGTTCCGACCAATAATACAGCCGTGATGTATGGTGATGGCGAGAATCCGGAGGTTTTACTACATTACGGTGTCAGAAATCCTCGAGCAATTTTTGTATCTTATGAAGATCACGAGGCTGTCATTGCAGCAACTTCCCGTTTAAGGACGCTATTCACGGAATCGCCGATTTTCACACGTGCACAATCAAGGAGAGAAGCCCGAGAGCTACATTCTGCTGGTGCAACGGATGTCATTGTTGAACACGACGAATTGCCTCGATCTGCCCTATTGTTACTCAATAACGAACAGACTAGATAGGACTTACAAAATGGAGACCTTCAGTTGAAAAGACGAAGCGCTCAATAATTTGACGATTGATGTTGCTAATAACGAAACGTTATACGTGGAATTAACGGACGTCTCCTCTACCTATATTATGTAAAAAGCATTGTACCTCGGCAATTTTAAAGTGTCGGAAGTCTAGCGGCTAGCTCGTCGACAACTGTGATTCGTCTTGAATTCTTTGTAAAGATTTTGTTTGAATTTCTGTTTCTTTCATTAGTAGTGGACTCTTTTATGTTTTTAGATTCATGAAGCGTGCCCCAACCATTGTAGCAGCGATCGCACACCCTCACTGGGATGTTTATACCGACTGAAGTAATCGGCACTTTTTTTTTCGAGCAAGGATCACAAACAAGGGCACCACATGCACGGCAGTTGTGCTTGTCACGGGCTGCTTGTGCATCTGTGTTCGAGGTACTGGCCCATGTGAACAGGCTTGCACAACACGCACTAAAACAGAACAAAACTGAGAATGAAATCAATCTCAAAAACATTGCAGTCTGTGGATTATTATTAACTCACCATGTACTATCTTCGTCGAATCCTACCCAAGATGGAAGATCATGCGTAGCCGTTCTTATTGTTTTAACCTCGAGCAAGCCTTCGTAGTACGATTTCGACATGTGATCGGACAGACAGTTCCCCGCTACGCTGATTCTTCTTAGAGATTTAAATTTGCGAGGGACAAACGCAGCCTTATAACCTCCACAATGAGTATATATGTGTACGATCTTTCCGGGTATGAACATTCGAGGTAATGGTAACTCTTCTAAAATATGTGGGGTGTCTGTTATTTCATCGTCGCAAACAGATGATTCGTCGTTATTTTCCTTTGCAGGAAGGCTGAAGTTTGGATCACAGCATGGCTCTACCGACGATACCTCGTCAAACGGAACCCAGTCACCATCACGTTCTGGTTGAATGCAGTTTGACTCTTGATTATTTGATCTAAATCAAGACGAAAGGATTATGAATCAATATACTATCTTTAAGAAGCAAGTGGGAAATCACGAGGAGACGCTCACCTTGACCGTAGTAAGCTACTTTCATCATCACTTTCGTTCAAAGGATCGTCGTTCATTGGATCAAAAAACAAGTCCCCTCCTATGTCCAATCCTCCATCAGTATTTTCAGAGTCTTGATCACACACTTCACACGGTCCATCATAATCATCGTCTCTAGATGTTCTCTCGTTACAGTCATACTGGCAATCCAGCGCGTTTTTCTCTGAAGCATATGATTTCTTCACGTCACCGATTCGATTCTGACACGATTTTTTTAATCGTTTTGCCTTACTTATAGATTTCATTTTCAACAGGGTGAAACTTTCTCGCACTCTTGTTGGCCAAACTTTAAAGGCGCGGGTCTGGTAGCAGTGTAAATCATCTGAAAGATGCTCTTTCACCCAAGTCTCCCTAATGTGGAGAAGATGTTTCAACAAATTGCGTATTGACGTGGGAGTCAAACGCGGGACAATATCATCATGCAAAATGGCATTGGTGACGTAAGCTCTGGTGTAGTCTGCCAACCTCCCGTCGACACATGACGGTGTTCCGTACCCGTACACAC
Source organism: Cyclotella distinguenda (assembly GCA_036939455.1). Lineage (NCBI taxonomy): Eukaryota > Bacillariophyta > Thalassiosirophyceae > Thalassiosirales > Thalassiosiraceae > Cyclotella > Cyclotella distinguenda. The sequence continues at coordinate 6,013 of JALLPF010000244.1, read as the reverse complement.
GAAGTACTCTATCATCATCATGTAACAAAGTAGTTGGCCTCTTCCCAGCTGAAGTATTGATCCTTTGTTTCTCTAAATGGTGCGACATGAGAATTCCAAGGAGAGCGGCAACCCCTGCACCCAAAGAATGACCGACAATTCGTATTCTGTATCCGTTGCGCGCTAAGTAGACAAGAGCATCCGCATTTTCGCGAAAAAGATTCAAGGCTGCCCCCGCCTAAATGGTAGTGTCATAATAAAATATGATGAGACACTGTGGGTGTACAATATCAGATTTAAAGGAAGAAATTTACCATTCCACACAACGCTAACCCTTTTCCTCTAAAAACGGAAGTCCATTCATCACTTTCACAGAAATCGTTGTCAGTTGTGTACTCATTATTTTCTTCCTCCTCTTGTTGTGGGAAGGGCACAGGCACCGCACGGATATCCGTGACAACATCGTGGATTGTTGTCGTCCCCCTGATGCTAAGACACACAATTTTTTCTTCATCGTGCGCGAAAACTGCTGATGCAGGTCTGTCAGCGGATGTGCTGCCCTTGCCATGACTGTCTTCTACTGCATGGATAGAGTGAAGGTGATCTTGATAAAGCGAGGCGTATACCAATCTCCACCCTACGAGATTGATTCTGTTTAGATCATTCGGAAAATTCTCATGCGAATAGATTCAAAACAACTTCATTACCTTGTTGCGCAGCAAGCAATTGCATGTCAACCTCGCATTCAGCGTATACGAAGTTCAATGCTAGTGGTGCATAAAACAGAAGCGATAAGAGTATGTCATCAGGGACACGTTCGCACACTGGTTGGAAAGGATTACACGGTTCAGTTATTTCGGTTCGTTCTGCGGATCGGGGTTTGAGTGACGAACTAATATCCTTTTCATTCTCGCCAATGATGAATCTTAGCTCCCTGTCAGAATAGGCTCCATGTTTGTTGGTGGGCAAGACCTTATTCGGTGGTGGAATGAGCAACAGATCTGCCACATTTTCGACTTTCGGATCAAAAATATCAGTCTCGTCCACAACTGATTCTGAATAATCATTGATGGTTTTCACAAATGTGCCCTCCCAAACAACAATATCTCCTGGACCTTCATCTTCTTCAGCTTTGACGCAATCAACAGCGTATTGAGAATCGAGGACGATGCAAGAAGATATGTTATCATGTTCATCGCTCATGCAGCTATCATCGTGCTTCAAAGAATGAATTAATTCCTCAGTATCGGGCTTCATTCCTCGCAAAGCCCTGTGCTGTGCTAACGCATAAAAGATAGCTGCACTCAGTTCATGAACACCAAGTGGCCAGGTCTTTTTGTTAATCTCTAATACTCTGCAGAGCAAGTCTGCTGCGGCGAGAAACTCCTTTCGAAGCAGTAGCCCATAAATACCGCTAAGACCGTGTTTACGAAGAATTTCTACAGTTTCTATTGCAACGTAGGCCTGTGCTCCCAGTGGGATGGAACGAGCGAGACAAATAGCAGCCCGCGTCAATCGGTAAGCAGCATCTTCCACCGTGTCTAAACCAGTTTCAAAATAGGGGACAAGGCTTCTTTTTAGAAAGTCGCGACAACGGGCTAGTCTCCACTGAGATCGGTGTGATATTACAAGATTTAAAGATCGCGTTACGTGAAAATCAACATATAGAGGAGTAGACTCACGGCAACTCTCTCCTCTAAATCTCTCGAATCCAAAACAACTTTGCACCGTCCACAGACTCTCTCTGCAACTTCACTGTCATAACCCAAATGTGGCAACCGATGACGGTCATTTGAATGATCGTTGCAGTACGAGTGTCCACATCTGTTTTGAGTCGAGATTTCATTAAAGAACTGGATCTGAATCGAGAAATTCGCTGAATCGTACAATATAGACTCACCTTCGACAATGGTGTCGATGCAATGTTGGTCCGAAAATCCTCAAACAGAGGTAACAAGATGACGCACTCTCCCATTCTGGGCGTGGTAGAGAACGAGGCGCCAAAGTCCGGGCCATTTCGTAGGCACCTCTACCTTGTTTATCACGAAGATCGTCATCAGCATCGTCGTCGACTCCGAAATCCAATGCAGACGATTCAAGCCGACTTTGCTCTCCTCCCTCTTCTTTCTTATGACATTCATCCTTATCGGCGTTTGAACTATGTTTTCTGCCATTTGCAGCAGTTGAGAGAGAGTCGATAGAGAGCAGATCGTCGACGCATTCGCTTTGAGCCGAATTTGCGGTTGTCGTCCACTCGTACGTCCTCCATTCTTGAACCAACTGTCTTTCAACCCACGGCAGAGAACTGAACCTAACTTCTCTTCCATCCATCCACATCCAATCAATATGATCGTCTTGTACCTTCCCAAGGACTAAACTCGACTGTATCATGATGTATGAATCAGAATCGTCAATTCTGTCTGAAGAGTTTGGCGTGCGGATTACTGGCGGTCGAAAATATCCTCCAACACTCCCCAAATCACTCGCCCGCAAATTCTTGCGTGGACCGAAACGAGAATATTCAATTTGTATTTTCTGCAAGGCCTTTTGAATTGCAGACGACGAGCATTCATGAAGTAACCCCGGAATTGTTTGTGAAAGAGTTTGCGATGCAAAGGCTAACGTTTCTGTCAATATGGTATCGATAGCAGAGGAAAGCGACATTGAATCAGACAGGGATTCTACTGAGTCATTGTAATTGCTGGTTGAACAATAAGAATGTTGGTAGTCCTGAGGACATGCGAATGATAATGCAGGGACGTCAAACAGTTGGACATTTGTAAGTTTCTTTTTGGGTAAAGGCATATCCAACGAATGAGACGTTGCATTTGATTCGCAGGTTCGTAGTGCAGAAGATAAACTTTCATTCAAAGACTGTGAGGATGTTGAGTCGAATGAATTCGCAATTAGCCCATTTCCTCCGCGCTTGAGGTGATCTGTAGATGAAGTTAATATGTCTGCCTTTTGAGTAAGGGTTGTCATTACATTTGATAAATCAGAGTGGATATCATCACAATCGATCCTTTCGTCAGATGATCGGCGGACGGGGACGTCTTCGAATCGGGACCACGATGGAGATTGTGCTGACAGATCCATAATTCTGTCATCGTCTGATGTCACAACATCACTCTCGATAAAAACTGAATAAACATCTCCGGTGGGAACGTCGGCTGGGTTTTCTTCGTTGTCGTCGAAGTATGGAGGTGACGAATACCATTGATGGTCAGGCTCGACATGAGTCATATTAAAACTTGATTAGAAGCTGAGAGCTAATAATAAGTGGAGTATTATTTTGTTCTTTTGGGCACGTCGTAAACGTCAACGATGGGGGTAGGAGTGCGAGAGGTATTCCGATTGGACGCCGGCAGTCCCCGAGCACGAAGACTGTTTTGATCTCAACTGTTCCAAAATTTTATACTTAATAATTAGTACCTCGTAGTACTTTTAGTATTGAAGGTATGGGAAAAAAGAGGGTTGTATCAAATCTTGTATACTTATATTCAAAATTTATCATAGCCTTCCTACTCGCGAAATCAGTAATAGATAAATTCTTAAATGCAGAATTTAAGACTTTTACAAACTTCCAGACTTTTGCAGGATGTCAGAAAAAAGTCTGACATTGGGTGCGTAAATGATTTTATACATTTATACCGATTCCAGATTCTGATTTTATACATTTATACCGATTCCAGATTCAGATCTGGCCGTTTATACATCTGGATCTGGCAGCTTTTCTCCAAAAATTGTCCCGTAATTCATTTTTATACATTTGTAATTATTTTGGCGAGTTTTAGAGAACGCACCGCTTTTACTCATATTTCGGGCGCGGACACGCACCATCATAACCCCACATCACAACTATGTTTCTAGCCATGAAGGGGCACACGACGCGGTATGGTAGTCTCAAGTGAACAGTGGCGGGATATTATTTGAGTCACGAGGACTGAGTTCTCATTCGCTGGCATCTGATGGTGGCAGGTGGCAGGACTGATACTACCGCTACAATTTGAAAATGAAAATGGTCATCATGATGGCTGAGAAACTGTTGGATATTTTGGACAATACCTTTCTTGTCCCTTTTTTTATTTTAATTCTCGGGTTTTCGGTATGACGCTACTTTTCCCGCGAAACAGCATTGTTTTGATGTGTCAACATCATGGTGGCCAATGCCATCAAGTCTTAAATCGAAACAAGACGCAAATTAGCAATCAACAAGATGCACATCGGCATTTCGATTTCGCATTCTGTCATTGCTTGGACTTGTCAAACTTTATTTCAATTTACAACTAAAACTAAATGCTCACAACTTGTAAAACATATCAGTTTCAAGCTTGTTGTCTACAGTCTCTCTAGTTTACTAGCTACTTTCTAATCACTCCGAGCCCGCTGCGATAACTTTGGGGACGCCCACCGTTGCAGTTCAACCCAATCAAGTTAACTTCCATCAGAATTCTACACGCTTCCTCTGCGCAATTCGCAGTATTCGATTCTTGAAAGACCTGATCATCTTTCAGCACCGCAACTCCGCGATTATCGATTCGAGCCACCAGTTGATTGTTGAGTCTTCATCATTCAGTCCTTCAGTCCCCTACAGACCCGCGGACAACGAAAAAGATCATCTTTCAGTACCGCAACTTCGCGATTATCGATTCGAGCCACCAGTTGATTGTTAAGTCTTCATCATTCAGTCCTTCAGTCCCCTACAGACCCGCGGACAACGAAAAAGAAACATGTCCAACAATCCAAGCTCACCCTCCGGCGCCCCGCCTCCTTCTGGCACACCGCCTCCAGCTCCGTCCCCAGGAGTCTCTTCCGCTGCTCCAACCACGACACAGCTCGCTACCCAGATGCAACAGATGTTTGCACAGATGCAGCAAATGTCAGCAGCAATCCAAGCTTTGGTTCCAGCAACGAATCAAACATTGGGACAAGTGCAGCGCTCAGGCCAACAAGGTCAAACAACTCAAGCAAACGCACCTGTCGCCACCTCCACCGCCTTTTCCGTCAATCCCGGCGCCACCAAAGGCGACGATGTCATCGACTTCAACACACGGGAAGGAAATCACATTTATGACAAGGCAATCAAGGCACTTCCGACACTTTTCAACCTAGAAGTCGACAAAGTCATCAACTTCGAAAGGGATGTCGTTCACCGTGCCAGCCTCATCGGATGGAGCTCAGGAACTCAAAACATTACCGAGTTCATCAACGCGGAAGGCCAAACGATCGACCTTCTATCACAATATGGTCAGATTGACCATGAAACTCTTCGCAAGGCCTGCATGGAGTTCATAAGTCGACAAAGTCATCAACTTCGAACGAGATGTTGCTCACCGTGCCAGCCTCATCGGATGGAGCTCGGGAATCCAAAACATCACCGAGTTCATCAACGCAGAAGGCCAAACGATCGACCTTCTGTCACAATATGGTCAGATTGACCATGAAACTCTTCGCAAGGCCTGCATGGAGTTCATTTCCGTTGGTGGGACAAGGTCAGAATCAAGAGCAACGCAAAACAACGACATGATGTGGCGCTGTCTCTACGATTCACTCACCACGACCGCCCGTGCCCAAGTCGACGCTTACAGCGATGATTACATCATCACCGAGCGCGGCATCTCAACCTACGCGGCCCCACTGCTCTACAAAACAATCATGCGTCTCACGACGCTCGACAACAACGCAACGGTCATGCAACTCAGGGCAAACTTGCGTGAGCTAACGACATTCGCCAACAGGGTAAAGGGAGACATCGACAAGATACATACCTTCTTCCTTCAACAGTTCTCCCAACTCAAAGCACGCGGCCAATCCATCGACGACTCCCTAACCATCCTCTTCGATGCCTATCTAAATGGCGTCCCCGACGCTGAGTTCCATGCCTACATTAAGAGGCTCTACGACGATTGGATGGACCAGGTGGGTGAGATGAAGGATATCTCACAAGAGCAGTTAATGCACCGAGCAAAGGCAAAATACGGCCTACTCACCGCATCCGGAAAATGGGGCGCTCGCACCAAAGAGCAAGACGAGA
>JALLPF010000243.1:0-13072 GCA_036939455.1 Cyclotella distinguenda | reverse complement strand
TGTTCCAGTCGTGAAATGAATGGTTCTTAAGGCCCGCTCCTGGCGCTGCTTTTGTCAATAATGATGTTCCAGTCGTGAAATGAATGGTTCTTAAGGCCCGCTCCTGGCGCTGCTTTTGTAAATAGTGAAGAATTTTAATATTTACTTTTATTCATCGAACTGATTGCATTCTTCATTGCAGTGCATATCAACTCCGAGTCTACCTCCCTAGCAATCTTTTGGCACGTTCCCTCGGATAGAACAAACATGGTCATGGAAAATCTCTGCGAAACGATGGGCATGTCAAGAAATTGAGCACTTATCCATGGCCCGAGGACCCTTGATAGATAGAACAAGGAGTGTTTGACACGGAGCCCAAGTTGGAATATCTCACCTCTTCCCCCAGCGCAGTGTACTCTCTCATCCATTCCAGACTCTCATCGCACAAAACGGTCCAAGTTTCCGCCGCGGATCCCTCCGGAAAATTCTTCTTCAAAAACCGTTTATTCTCCCCGGGCGTATCCGTATTGATAAAGACACACCGCCGTACAATGTCGTCGGGGACCCCCCCAAGGCATATCTTTTTCATGGCCCCCCGTAATTCTGCACTTTTGGGCCTCGGATCCGAAAGGACCAGAATGTAGTCGTCGTTGGGTTTGGTATTCGTCTCCCACGGGAGGAGCCGCGCCGCACCCGATATGCCGAGGGTTTCTCCCGTTTGACAGTCGACCAGTTCGGCGAATGGAGAGTGGGGTGCGGGATCTCCTTCGTAGAGACGGGGAACGGCCCGGACTGAGGTCGATTGGGATGGAACGTCGATCGTCCATTGGATAAGATGTGGTTGAGCAACGAACAACATTTTCAATTTGATGCGATGGATAAGGAGAGAGAGCACATACATACGGCGTTGGCATTCTCCTCCTCCTGTTCTACCGTCAAATAATATCCACCCTCCATCCCATCGTCAATTCGACTCATGGAATTTTCGAGCAAATGCTCAAATCTCCGACGATCGTTTCGTAACTTGATCTCCTCGTTGGATGGTTCTTCGACTGCGGCAGATGCGGCCGGTGTGCTGGGTGTGCCATGCTCGACCTGCTCGCGCTGTCGCCTTGCTTCTTCCATTTTAGCCGCCAGATCTTTGTGCTTGTTGAATTTACCCCCTTTTTTCATTGCGGAGAGAGAGGTTGATGGTGCCCATCGGCTGCCAAGTTGACTGACCGGAGGGCGATGATGTCGATTATTAAACGCCTGGATGGAGCTGATGTTAACGAGACCGAGGATGGCGGCAAGGAGGATGTGACGAGGGAGGCTTCGAAGGACCCTCATTCTATTCTACTTATGTAGTAGTAAGTAAGTAAGTACTTTGGTTTGTTTGTCGAGTGGGTGATGAGTAAGTAGGTAGTAGGTACCATAATGTGCAGGTTGTTGAGGATGGGTGTCGGAGGGTGGTGCCGCTGGGTATGTACCGTACGATACCGTCGACGATTTCTGAGCGACGGGTGATGGTAAAAAAAGCAAGAAATATTTTATGTATTCCCGGAATTCATGTCATCCGAATCGAAATGAATATCCCATTAGACAGTGATTTGTGGCAACAGGGAGATATTGGGTGGCTATGACAGTCTGAAAAATTAATGTCTCTCGTGTTCGTGAGATATAGTACCGTACGATACCCTATCGTAGTCCGTACCTAGTCACGGTCATCTCCAGGCAGCAAGGGGCGGCGAGCGAGGGCAACATTAATGGCTTCGGCGATCTTGGGAATATTATGATTGATATTGGAGAGTTGTCGTGATTACACCAAGAGACGAACGAACGCTTCGAAGGTCTCATTGGAGTTGATATTGTCATCTTGGAGATCGGCCGACTGCCGCTCTAATCTGTCCCCCTCGACTGGAACAGGCAAGGAGCAATCGCCGCTGCCGGACGATCAAAAAAGAATCAAATTTACCGATACATCATTCTCGCTCCCTTCGCATTAGACTTTGTCTACAAATAAATTCATCATATCCACAACATTAACATGGTGCAAAAAAAAGACGGCACGGCCAGAGAAGCGGGTGCCATCTCCCTCTCGCAGGCGTCCACCAACTTTGGACATTCATCAGCACGACTCCGTCGAATTAAGAAACTGCAATTCGGCATCATAAATCCGGAGGAATTGAGGCAGTATTCGGTGACTCAGGCGATAACAGTCAATGGGAGGAAGATTCCGGCGGGGGTGACAAGATATGAGGTGGGTTTTGGAAGACATTTTCTTGTCATCACCGTGTGCTGTTTGAGCTTGAGGTGTTTGATTTCGCCTTATATGAACGTTCGCTGTTGACATTCGATTATGATGGAGGGGGCTCTGTGGTCCGTTCGGATGAAGCGAACACCCTCATGCTGCGTGTCCCAAGCGACTTTTTCACCGGGAACCAAATTCAATCGGCGAATTGGATATTGGATGCTGAACCATGAATTGATTGCGCGTTGTTCATTGAGTCATGAGTGCATTTACAATGAGATTTCCATTCTCGTGCGTCCAGTGTATCAAACTCTTGCTCTCATGAACAAAACCGCAATCCTCCCCTACACAAACAACGAACGCCCCACGTATAGACTTACGTGGCAGGACAACCTGTTTATGGAGGGGTGAATGACCCTCGCCTCGGCGACCTCCACGACAAATCCGATCCTGGTTATTTCGGTCATATCGAGCTTGCTCGTCCGGTCTACCACACAGGGTTTATTGACGTTACTCTGAAGGCAATACGATGCGTTTGTTTTCATTGTAGTAGGATTAAGATTGAGGACACGGACTACAAGTTCCAAATGTTGAGGAAAATGAGGAACAGGAAAAGGAGACTCGATGCAATGTGAGTACCACAACTTATATTTTGTTGGGGGATTGTGCATTCGTTTCGCTGAATTAGTTCTCGTGATTGGGACATTCCTACTTTTTCGAAGGCATTCATTGATCAGACCCAAGAAGAAATGCGATCATTGCAACGGCTACCAACCGGTGTACAGGAGAGTCGGCTTGAATTTGGAAATAGAATACGCCGACGAAATGGAGCGTGTTAGTGGTAGCAGCGGAGACAAGAAGCAGTTCATGAGTGCTCAGAAAACAGTCGATATCTTGTAAGTACGCCACTTTTGCAGCATTTCACTGTCTCATAGATTGTACCCCTTACTTTGCCATTACATTCGTTACTGCAATTGTAGCAAAAAAATGAAAGATGAAGAGGTCAAAGCTCTCGGACTTGACATCACATGGGCTCGCCCAGAATGGATGTGTATCTCCGTCTTCCCGGTACCCCCACTCCATGTTCGTCCATCTGTTGAAATGGGCGGTGGTGCTCAGTCCTCTGAGGATGACCTTACCCATCAGCTCGTTAATATTGTCAAATCGAACATCGCTCTCAAAACAGCCATTCAAAACGGGGAGCCCAATATAATTGTCGAGCAATTTGAGCAAGCTCTCCAACATAATTGTGCAGCCTTTGTGAACAATGAGATGAGAGGAATGCCTCAGATTACTCAGAGAAGCGGGCGTCCTCTCAAAACGCTGACACAGAGGCTGAAAGCAAAGGAAGGCCGTATTAGGGGCAATCTCATGGGAAAACGAGTCGACTTTTCCGCACGCACTGTCATCACGGCCGATCCTATTCTTGGTATTCACCAGGTCGGCGTTCCGAGGAGTGTCGCCATGAATTTGACAGTCCCTACGCGAGTAACGCCATTCAACGTTCAGGAACTGAATGCATTGGTAGCCAATGGGCCGACTGAGCATCCTGGAGCGAAGCATATCATACGCAGTGATGGTCTGCGAATTGATTTGCGCTATGTTAAAAATAAAAGTGACTTGCTGCTCGCTAACGGATGGATCGTGGAACGTCATTTGAGAGATGGGGATATTGTGTTGTTCAATCGTCAGCCTAGTCTTCACAAGATGTCTATCATGGGACACATGACGAAAGTTTTGGATTGGAGTACGTTCCGATTGAATCTGAGCTGCACATCACCATACAACGCCGACTTCGACGGCGATGAGATGAACTTGCATGTTCCACAAAGTTTGCCCGCTCGCGCCGAGGCAGAGTTAATGATGCATAGTCCCCGTGTCATCGTTAGTGGCCAATCCAATCGCCCTGTCATGGGAATTGTGCAGGATTCTTTACTGGCTGTGCAGAAGATGACTAAGCGTGATGTATTCGTGGAAAAGGACTTGATAATGAATATATTAATGTGGGTACAAGGTTGGGATGGGAGAATTCCTCCCCCAGCAATATACAAACCGAAAGAGTTATGGACTGGAAAGCAAATTATGTCTCTGATTCTGCCAAAGATCAACCTGACAGGAACGGCAAATAATGGAGGACCTGGACCGAATACATTCAATGCTTATGACAATATTGTAACCGTTATGGAGGGAGAGCTTGTAGAAGGTACCATAGATAAAAGAACGATCGGTTCGGGTATGGGTGGCCTTATTCACACTGCGTGGCTAGATGTCGGACACGAAGACACCGCGCGTTTCATGAACCAAACCCAAGTGGTCGTCAATCACTGGGTTTTGCAACACAGTTTCAGCATCGGTGTTTGTGATACAATCGCTGACTTCGCCACTATGGAACAAATTGCGAGCACAATAAACACAGCAAAATTACAGGTGCTCGACCTCGTTCGTCAAGGACAGCGTGGAGAACTTGAGACCCAGCCTGGTCGCACTATGATTGAATCATTCGAACAGTTTGTTAATAAAGTTCTTAACACAGCTCGTGATCACGCTGGAAAATCAGCTCAAGGAAGTCTAGACGAAACAAACAGTGTTAAGGCTATGGTGACTGCAGGGTCGAAGGGTTCTTTCATCAATATTTCTCAAATTATTGCTTGCGTTGGGCAGCAAAACGTTGAAGGTAATCGAATACCGTACGGGTTTAAACGTAGGACACTGCCTCATTTTTCCAAAGACGATTTGGGGCCGGAGTCCCGAGGTTTTGTAGAAAATTCATATCTCAGTGGATTGACCCCGCAAGAATTTTTCTTTCATGCCATGGGTGGGCGTGAAGGTCTCATTGATACTGCGTGCAAAACTGCGGAGACTGGATACATTCAGCGCCGTCTTGTCAAAGCCATGGAGACCGTCATGGCAAGGTATGATGGTACCTTACGCACCTCGGGTGGACAAATCGTCCAGTTTCTCTATGGGGAAGATGGAATGGATGCCGTTTGGATCGAACGTCAGTCTTTTGAATCTCTCACTCTGAAGAAGCGTGATTTTGAAGAGCGGTACCTTGTGCACTGTGACGATCCAGACTTTGGATACGATGATCAGAATATCCCTTTCCTCGAAGAACATGTCATCGAGGATTGTCGCCTCAACCCCGAAGTACAGCAGACGCTTGATCGTGAGTTAGACTCATTGAAGGAAGACCAGCGCATCCTTCGCATTATTATGGCTAATCGAGAAGCTGGAAGGGAATCCGACGTAAATTCATACGCACCGGGAAATGTCCATCGTGTAATTCAAAATGCCCTTCGTCAGTTTCAGATTGACAAAGGACATCCATCGGACCTGCATCCGATAGCTGTCGTCGGAAAGATTGATGCTCTTCTCCGTCGTCTTGTTATAGTTGTGGGTGACGACAATTTGAGCGTTGAAGCTCAGAGCAATGCAACCACATTGTACCGTATCCTCATTAGAAGCTATCTCTCTAGCAAGCGAGTGCTCAAGGAATACCGTTTGAATGAGGTCGCCTTGAATTGGGTCTTAGGAGAGATTGAGACACGTTTTCATCATGCTAAAGTCAGCCCTGGTGAAATGGCTGGAGTCCTTGCAGCTCAGAGTATTGGAGAGCCAGCTACTCAAATGACTCTAAATACCTTCCACTATGCTGGTGTGTCGGCTAAGAATGTGACCTTGGGAGTCCCTCGTTTGAAGGAAATCATCAACGTTGCAAAGACAGTAAAAACCCCGGGTTTGACAATTTACTTACAAGGACATGTCAGTGGTGATGCTGATGTCGCCAAGTTGGTGCACTCTATGATTGAATACACCGTTCTGAGAGATGTGACAAAGCTAACTGAAATATACTACGACCCTGATCCTGCGAACACTGTTGTTGCAAAGGATCGTGAGTTCGTCAAATTACACTACGAAACTAGTGAAGAAAGCGAGGATGATCTTCGCCGGCTTTCGCCCTGGGTTCTCCGAATAGAGTTTAATCAAGTTGTCATGGTCGACAAGAAAATTAAAATGAACGAGATCGTAGCAGAAATTGCGAACGAGTATGGAAACGATTTGAATGTTATTGTCTCAGATGACAATGCTGATGATTTGGTTGCGCGCATTCGCATTGTCAGCGACGTTCCGATGGTCCAAGGCATGGATGAAGAAGGCAATCCCATCATGACTGATGAAGATGTGGAGCTTGGTCAAGAGGATGATGTGTTCTTGAAGCGTCTAGAGAAGAACATGCTTCAAACACTCAAACTCCGTGGAATAGATGATGTCAATAAGGTATTCATGCGCGGTGGCGCGAAGAAAACTATCTGGGATGATGAGAAAGGCTTTGGTATAATTGATGAGTGGGTCCTCGAAACTGACGGGACCAATCTCATGGCAGTACTTGGCGTTGATTATGTAGACGCTACCCGAACTATATCCAATGACATTGTTGAGGTCTTTATGGTGTTGGGCATCGAGGGTGTCCGTGGGGCAATTCTGAGTGAACTCAGGAACGTGATATCTTTTGACGGCTCCTATGTTAATTATCGCCATCTTGCCTGCCTTGTTGATGTGATGACAATGCATGGCCATTTGATGGCTGTTGATCGCCACGGAATCAATCGTGTTGAATCTGGTCCACTATTGCGGTGTTCGTTTGAAGAGACTGTGGACATGTTGAACGACGCTGCTTGTTTCGCTGAAGAAGAAGTCCTCAGAGGCGTTACAGAAAACATTATGATGGGACAACTTGCGCGGGTCGGAACAGGGGATATGGATCTCTTGCTAGATGAGCAAAAGGTTGTTCGCGATGCTGTTGAAGTAGTTGTGGATGGTTTCGAGGGTGACAAAGACCTGGGTCTTGCTGGTAGCATTGGAATGCCAACGCCCTATGGTTCGACTCCTTTTGCATCTAGTCCCTCGATGAACTCTTCGGCGGAAATGTCTCCCCATTCTGGAGCTGGTGGTTTCAGTCCCGTTACTAGTGGATTTTCGCCAACCTATTCCCCTAATGGGGGGTCATTTTCAAGTGGGTCATATGGTAATAGCGACGAGTTTGGGTCATCGAGCCCTGTAAGTGGTTCACGTAATAAAATCCGCATCAAACCATCTATCCATCCAACGAAATCTTAATCCTCCTATTTAGGCATACTCCCCCTCAAGTCCAGCATATTCCCCCACGAGCCCGGCTTATAGCCCTACGAGTCCTGCTTACAGTCCCGCCAGTCCGGCGTACTCGCCAACTAGCCCTGCGTACAGTCCAACAAGCCCAGTGAGTCCTTGCCCGGTTTTTGTGATGGAAAAAGAAGCTCTTTCATCATCCAATATATCTGATTCGTTTTTAATTTGATCCTTTCTCCAGGCTTACTCGCCAACATCTCCTGCCTATAGCCCGACAAGTCCGGTATGTCACTGAGTTGTTTTCAACTCTTATCACACAACTAATATTCACGTTAACTCCTGAAACGACCAACAACCATGTTTTTTTACCATCAGGCATACTCTCCCACGAGCCCAGCTTACAGTCCTACCAGCCCTGCTTACTCACCAACGAGTCCAGCTTACTCCCCAACGAGCCCTGCTTACAGCCCAACTAGCCCCGCTTACAGCCCCACGAGTCCAGCATACTCTCCGACAAGTCCTGCCTACAGTCCTACCAGCCCAGTGAGTGTGTATTCCGGCATAATTCTCGTTGGCTTTTGTAAACAAATCCCCTGACGCACGTTCATAAAACTCCAGGCCTACTCGCCAACGAGCCCGGCATACAGCCCAACCAGTCCTGTAAGCTTTGAAATATCGCACACGAATTCCTTACCCATTGTTTGCAATTTTCAGATCCCATATCTCATTTCTTCTTGGACGCCAGGCGTATTCTCCGACAAGCCCCGCCTACAGCCCTACAAGCCCGGTAATACTCTCTTACATCCTTATCATCTTTTCCATGTCTCAACTCAAATTTCTCTTTTGTGTCATCAATTCTATGAAAAGGCCTACTCCCCCACGAGCCCAGCCTACAGTCCCACCAGTCCTGCGTATTCTCCTACTAGTCCTGTAAGTCGTAGTGATTTTGTGTGTGCCTCGATGAAAATCGATGCATTTGAAACTGACTTGAATTGTTATTTTTGTATTGTCTCAGGCATACTCGCCAACAAGTCCAGCCTATAGTCCTGCTCAGAACAAGGATGAAGACTAATTATTTTTCTAGAAAGTCTACAACAAAGGTGATCTTTGGAAAACGTTTGATTGATAATAATAGTTCTGGTAAAGAAAACCTTTTGGTGAACGCTCTATTAAACTCGCATGCAGAATGACTTTAGTTCTAGTCTGTCATGATCTAAAAAGTAACCCTTCAATCATCCCTTATTGTGCAATCTCAAAATAAACAGTTTCTAGCAGCTCCAGAAACTTTTTGTTTTCCTCCGGCAAACCCACAGTGACCCGAATGCATTCACTACAGTGCAATTCATTCCCTCGAAAACGCGACACAACACCCCTGTCGGCCATCTGTATTGATACGACAAAAAATTAGGTTGAAATCAACATTCATGATTGTGAGAACAGAATTCGAAATGGTGGATAAACGCTACAATCTCGACTCCTATATAAAAAAACATGAGAACCTCACCGTCTTGTAAAGTAAATTCGCCCTCTGTTTCACCCTAAACAAAAGAAAATTCGAATCACTCGGATAAACCTTCACCACAAACTCCAACCCCTCCAACCTCCCCTTCATCCACTCCCTCTGCTCCCAAACCTCCTTCACATTCCTCTCCAAAACACCCGTATTCCTCAACGCATTCACCGCCGCATCGCTCGTCAACTTGTTCACATTATAAGGAGCCTTGACATTGTTCATGAGCCGAATCACATCCGGAGGTCCCAAGGCGAACCCGCATCGTATTCCCGCGAGTCCAAAGGCCTTGGAGAGGGTTTGGAGGACGACAATGTTATCGTGGGATGGTATGAGGGATGCCGCGGAGGGTACGGAGCTGAAGTCTATGTAGGCTTCGTCGACGACGAGGATACCCCGATAAGTGGATGCGATGGTTTGGATGACGGAGAGGGGAATGGATTTGGCGGTGGGGTTTCCGGGGGAGCAGAGGAAGAGTAGTTTGGTGGATGGGGTGATGGCGTTGAGGAGTTGGGGGATGGGAACGTCAAAGTCTTGGGTGAGTGGGACTGTTTGGATATTGACGTCGTTGACGTTTGCACAAACTGTGTACATCCCGTAGGTGGGGGGTGTGATGAGTATGGCGTCGCCTCCTCCGGTCGTGGCGCCGGGAGCGCAAAAGATTCGAATGAGGAGATCGATGGCCTCGTCGGATCCTACTCCTACGAAGACGTTGTGTTCCGTGAGCTCCGATGCGCTGTCTCTATTTCGATAGCGGCATAGCAGACTCTTGATCTCTCGTTGGTAGGGACAAGGATACCTCTCCAATTCCATGGAGTTGTCATCGGGTAGGGAGTTGGTCGGTAGGCTTGCCGGGCCCAGGGCATTTTCGTTGGCGTCGAGGAGGATGCCTTCGGAGTAGTCGTCGCGGGCGCAGCGATAGGGGAGGAGGGTGAGGATGTTGGGTCGTGCGAGTTTGGAGGCCAGGCCTGACGACGAACGATCGGAATCTTTCTTTTCTTCTGACATGATGAGGCGCGGCGTCGGATGGTGTCTGGTGTCGGTGATGGATTCTGACTTAGGAGATGGATTGGTTCATGCGTCGGTAGTACCAAACCGACCGGACTCGAAAATCGTACTTCTTACCCTCTACTTATATAATATTTCTATGGTAAGGAATAGCGGCACCTACGATATCGCGGACGCAAATTATTTTGGTGAGATGAATGTTAGGGAAGGCGGTCAGACGTCGGGCGAAATTAAAGTTCAACTTCAATATCACTTGTGAGCTCTCCCTGAGAATGCGTATGTTTTAGGTAGGTACCCTGCTACCTATAGGCAGCTACCTAAGGCAGGTACGTTCGGTGTTTATTGGTATAAGTAGTAAGTAGATCGTTTTTTTTCTTCTGAAAGAATGGCAATAATAATTGGTACTATCATTCGTTGCAAATCTATTTTGTATAAGCCCTTGGCGATTGCAGCAGATTTTGAGTTCAGTCGGAAGTCCATCAAGAATCAAGAATGCATCCGAGCCCATTATCTGGCATCCAATGCAATAATTAATCCCGACAACGTCGTGATTGGACGCAGAATGTGGAGATCTCTCGCTTGTTTCATAGTGTTGGTGTTCGGACACTTCATGTTCTACAAATTCCACCTTCGTGCGAACGCTCTGGAGGGATTCGGAAGCCCTTTCACCAAGTCTTTCTTTTTGAGGAGACGACAAAAAATGGCTATAACGTATAAGTACATAACTTACTAATCGTTCTGATGGTATCGATACAGGGAGCAGTAAAAATCTCAATTCCATGAGATTGAATCATTATGGACTGGGTAGCATTAAATAAAGTTTAATCCGTCTGAGCTGACTTTATCAACAGAGGCATAAATTGGAAGAAGATAATGTATCTCGATCGAGTCGGCGTGCTGTCGACCCAAATTATATTGCTGATATCCATATGCAACTCTCCCGTTCCTACACTGTCAATCGACCAATCAATTCTCAAGTTCGGATTTATCAGAGGAACCACTTCGGATGAAAAACTACTTTCTGACCGATCGTTGCTACTCTCTGAAAATGCATCCCGCATCGATAGCGCCGAAGAAACAAACACGAAATTACACGACTACATCGCAATATTCGGTTCGCAAGATCAAGATACTGTCACATCGTACACCGACATTTTCAGTGGCAATGCCCAGCCACAAATGACATCCATGGTCGAAACATTGCAAGACTTGATCCTTGACCGTTCCGACCTTGTTCCATCATCCGATGATCCTATACAAACAATGCTTCTGCGACGAGAGGAGACCAATTCATTTTCAAATGGATTGTCCACTATGAATGACAGCGGTCCTAATGCGAGAGATGTTAGTAATGCATTTATTTTAAATGGGTCCGATTCCATTCCCAATTCCTTCGGAGCGTGAGTTCTGCAATCATCGAACATGTCATTTGCACATTAATTTGATCACCTTCATCCCAATTTCAATGACTCGACAGCACCGACCTCCTGTGGGCATTCGGCCAGTTTCTCGGCCATGACGTCAGTCAACTCCATTCTAAAGTTGGGGATATCTGCAATGTTGCAGTGCCGCCGAACGACCCATTCCTCGATTCCGATGTGGAATTTCTACCCATGAACCGATCCAATTTCGTGCTTGATGGTCGGAGCGTGGCCCAGCAGCTCACAAACACCTCATCTTCCATCAACGCGGAAAGTATCTACGGGAGTACAATTACCCGCCAACGTTTTATTCGAGCGGATGATTCATATGTCACGGGAAGACTGCGGACGAGCGGGCCGAACTTGTTGCCGAAAAATTTAATAGGGCTGTCCAATCGAGGAGGCGATACTAGGACCGACTTCTTCCTTGCGGGAGACGTACGTGCAAATGAGAATTTGGGACTCGCCGTCATGCACACGCTCTGGATGAGAGAACACAATTATTTGGCGGATGAGCTTCGAGCTTCGAACCCAGATCTGTCAGGCGATGAAGTGTTTTACATGACGAGAATGATTGTGGAGGCAGAGTTGCAAAAGATAGTTTATGATGAATTTTTACCTGCCTTGCTTGGGTCTGATGCCATTCCGCCGTACTCTGGCTTTGACCCGAGCGTCGACCCACGTCTAGAAAATGTCGTCGCGGCGTGTGCTTATAGGATTGGTCACACCATGGTTGGTCCAAGATTGTACTTAAACTACGGTGATCAAACTGTTGAAACTCTTGAGCTGGAGGAATCCTTCTTTGCCCCTTTTCAATTGGAGCGCGCGGTAGGCATCGACGCATTTCTTCGAGGCATGGCTAACAACGTGTGTCAGGAAGTTGACCCGTTCATCGTACCTGCCCTGAGAAATCATCTCTTTGGTCAACTCGATTTGCTATCAATAAATCTACAAAGGGCTCGAGATCATGGCATCCCAGACTTCAACTCTATACGAGCAAGCATTGGCTTCGACAAACTTGATAGCTTTGACGACTTTTTGTTTGGTCAAGAACTTGCATCTGCCTACAGTGACACTGATCAAATTGATTGTTGGATTGGAATGAACTCGGAGCCGCGCCTTGAGGGTTTGATGGTAGGAGAAACACAGAGAGCCCTACTGGCGCGCAACTTTGCCAATATCAGAGATGGGGATGTAAACTTCTACAAAAATTTGATGAGAGACCCTGAATTGATCACCAAAATTGAAAGCACCACTTTAGCTGATGTGATTAGACGAAACTCAGATCTCCTTGGCAGTCTCGATGATGTAAGGGATGATGTTTTTTTTCTTCGGTAGTTCGTTGGTGAATGAAAAGTCATTGGTAAACGGACATTTTTGAAGGATGAGAATTCCAAAGCTCATGACGGTGCGTGGCCGTCCTTACCTCGCGATTTTAACCATAATTATAGCAACACAATCCATTATACGAAAATAATATAATCTTAGTTGGAGAGAGGGTTAAGACGGCATAAGGAGAATGTCAGAACGATAAATCCGAAACACAATCACAAGCTCAATCATTTCAGCTACTGGAATATTCTGCGACAGGCCAATTGAGAATTCCAGAGTTTTAAGGGGAGCGTGATGGAGACGAGAGTCAAATCATATCCTGCGGAAGGGTTCGTTTTTTAAAAGTTCGATAAGACGGAAAACGTCCCTAATGTGGGTCAGGATTTAGTGATCTATTGAACTTAGCTGTATTCCAGGCGTTTGACTGTTTCCCCACACAGATATCGTACGTGACACCAAGCAAAGAAGGGAGGAGAATAGTTTCGG
>JALLPF010000242.1:0-13086 GCA_036939455.1 Cyclotella distinguenda | reverse complement strand
ATGCGATACCGATGCTCATTAAAATTTAGAGATTTAGAGTTTTGGGCATGCTCCAATATTATTATACGATACTTCTTATACCTCTAGTAATTATTATAGTACCACTTTGAGTCTGCTGTGTACCTAAAAAAGCCGCTCTCGACCATGTTGTCATCCACCACGCCCACCATCAACGTCGAGCTCCTCCTAGACCGCCTCCTATCCGCCGCCACCCCGTCCGACTGTCTCGACTCCCTCGACCAACTCAAGACTCAATGCCGACCCGAATTCGAACGAGATCCGAGCGACGGCGCTCGCGCCGCGATCGTAGGAAACCCCGCAGTCCTTCGCGCCATCTGCTCTCTTCTCTCACGATCTGCCCTGCCCCGACCCGATGGACCGATGGAAACGGAAGGTGGGGACATTGGGGCCTGCGAATTGTTGCTTCGAATATTGCCCGAGTCTCACGAGGTTCGGCCCAGTAAAAGGTCGGAATTCTTATCTGGAACTTTGCTTCGTTTTCATGAAGCACACATTGATCCATTCGATGCGGAGGGTCCTTCGCTCGTACCCTCTTTATTGGATTGTCTATGCGCCTCCTCTAGGGAGACATCGGTGTATGCCAGGGTGCTCTCGTTGCAGGTGCTGCAATCGCTGCTACGTGCGAGTCCGGGGGCGTCGAAGGAGCAGCTCATGAAGGCGCCAGAGGGGATCAATCGCCTCGTTGACCTGCTGGGACATGAAGTATCGGGAGCAACGAACGACTCAAATTTTGAGGTTCCAGAGGAAGTAAGGAATCAGGCAATTCTATTTCTGAACCAACTCGCCTCCTCTTCATCCGTTTTGGGGCGTCTCATCACATTTTCGGGGGGGTACGACCGGGCTCTCAAAATAGCGTTGGAATCAGGAGGGGGAACACTTGAAGGGGGCTCAACGGTTGCCACCGATTGTTTGGAGTTGTGTCTCGGGTTGGCGTATTCGGACGATGTTGCGAGGGAGCTTTTCTTGGGAGGAGGTGACGGTAAGGGGAATTTGGATAGGTTGGCGATGCTTTTGGATTTGAGAGGTGGCGAGAGGTATCTAAGCGAGGAGAGGAATATTTGGTGGAGCGGGGAGATGATGAAGCGTGGAGGTTTGAAAATCGATACAGAAAAGAATTGTGCCGGAGAAAAAGCTAAAGCTGCAGAAACGGAGAAGAGCATGAGTGGAAAACGAGGAAAAAATCGCAAGGATGATGATTTGGATGACATTCTGCGTGGTGCTGACATTTCATCCGAATCCAAGGCCAAAGAGGTGGGTGCAGCCATGACACCATTCAAAACTAACAACAACTCGGTGCCCAGGCCGCCAGTCCCATACCTCACCCCAAACGAATGTTTGATTGCTGACTCGATCTGTAACTTGCTACTCGTTTTACTCTACGACGGTGACTACAAAACAGTCATGTCGCAACTTGTTCGACCCGTCACTGAATCGTCACTAAGCAAACGACGTGCTCGGGCCAAAACCATTTCATCTCATGACCTTTTGACACGCACCATAGTCGACTGTGCTTTGTACACTTTGCCTCCTCCAAAGCATTCGTTTATCAGTGCAGTGCCTACCCCCGCGCTGCAGCAAAAAGCATTGATGACGATGGCGGTTTTGGGTTCAATGGGGGATACAGTTTTCGATGGCACTGCCATCCGAGGAAACGATGGCGACAGCAGGGTTTCAGGGAAGGATGAAGAAACGATGAAAATTCAAACTCGCTTGCTCTTTGAAACCATGCCACTCTACTTGCGTGGTACCAGAGTTACAGCCATGGAGCGATTGATGTATATCGCTTGCACAGGTGCTTACCGGGCGCAGGGTGGTAATCACGATGACTACGAAAGCGCTGAAGTATCAGCTTCTCTCTTATCGTTGAATGTCATCACCACTTTTCGGTCATGTCTCCCTACGGAGACTGCATGCCGTATGGTCCTACATGCTCTCGCACCACCACCTCCCGACGAAGCAGATGAAGCGGGAGCACCACTCGATCCGCCTGTAGTGACAAAAATAGTTACAACCCTGATAGAAAATTTGAGGTTTCTCCAAAGAAACCAAGACTTGTTCCAACAAACTACGGTGGGTACTCGATATGGTACTCGAGATGACACCTTGGATGACGTCACAAACATTCATCTAGCTACAATTGCTGCATCTGGCGCTGCAGCCGTGTTGGAGGTCCTTCTCACTAGGGGAGATGGCGATGCAACTCGTGAGATGTTGCTGCGTATACCGCCCCCTCCTCCACCCCCTGTGGTATCTGATACATTGGGCAATCCTCCTCTATCCTCGCCAGAGCCCGATTCTAGCAATAATTTGATCGATTTTACGTTGCACTTCATTGCAGCGTATGATCACAACGAGGGCGTATCTTTGGAATTAGATCGATCACCAAGTGTAGTATTTCGAAAGTCAATGACTTTTGTTACCCTTTCGTTGTTGAAACTCCTTGCCGTATGGATTAAGGGCATGCCCAAGGCTGTGTCCGTATTATTGTCTTCGCCTGCCAGTGTTTCGCTTGGTGTTTTAGTTCGATCAAAAGCGCACGATGCTGTCTCTGCAATGAGTGGATTGCTCCTTGGTCTTTGTTTAGAACACATGCATTTTGAAGCCTCTTCTAATTCTCTGCCGAACATGGACGATTCCGCGTGGACAACCGGGACAATCATCAAAATGATACAATCGATGGGATTCGGTAAATATTTCGGCATGCTTGATGAATGGAAAAATAAACCGCTTCCTTTACCTTACTGTGCCAGTGATGAATGGCCTGTTCTTGGCCGACGCGAATTTTTAACCTGGTACAGCAATAGCGTCACTCAAGTTCGTCGCCGTATTGTCACCACATTCGCAGGAGACCATGGTAACAACGATGCTGATTCCGACCCAGATTGTGATGATGCTGTTGTTGAGGGAAACGCATCCACGAAATCATTGCGGAAGGTAATTAAGAATCAAACAACCGAGATCGACGAGCTCCAAATAAAACTAGAAGACGCCTTGAGGACAATCGATGTTCAATCTTCTCAAATTAAAGGCTTAAAACGATTGTCGGAATTTGGCATATCAGTGGGAACCAATGACATATTGTCTGAGTATGAGGAAAGGATAGCAGAGCTGGAAAATGAAAATAATCGAATTGTCAGCGAAGCTGAAAAGCAGTCTAAAGTTGATAAGAATGCACTCTCAATAAAGGATCAAGAAATTGTGTCACTTCAAGACAAGGTCAAAGAATCCCAACTTTCTGCCGAAGAAAGTGAACTGGAAAAGAAAAATCTCAGTGAAGAAATGGCCGGGCTGAGTGCTGCCTATCATTCATTAGAACATGAATACCGCAGTAACAGCTCTATTAATGCTTATGAACACCCCAGAGATATGACTGCAAGTGGCGAGGCTGCTTCTGAAGATGGAGGAATCTCGTCGATCCACGGAGACGTTTCTGAAAGTGTCAACAATCAAATAAAATTCCTACAAGCAGTACAGAGTGAGAATACTCGGCTTAGGGAAGATGTTCGTGCTGCAAATGAATGGATGACCATGGCGGTATCAAAAATGGAAGAAATGACTCAGGAAAACGCGAAGCTGGCTGGCTCTTTGGAACAAGCTCCTAGTCAAGGTACAAACGATCCGAAAGGGAAGGACGAAGAGTTTGTTCAACAGAAAGCCTTGGTGAAACAGCTTCGCGAGTGCAACAAAGACTTGGAAGAACTCGTGGATTCCACAACGACTCGTGTCGAAATGCTATCGAATGAAGTGGAAGAATTGAAGTCAAAATTATTCCAACAGAAAGAAAAAAACGAATCCCAAACATTGATGTCTGAGTTAGAAGAGGTCAAGGCACAAAATATGTCTCTTACTTCGAATTTGATCGAATTCCAGTCATGGTCTGAATCGGCCCAGATGCGTCTCTCCGAGATGGAGATCGCTCTCCAAGTAGCGACAACGGAACGAGACGAGTTGAAGAATATGATGTCATCATCTGGGGAAAGCAACCCGCGAGTCAACGTTCTGCAAATCGAACTAGACCAGAGAGCTGAGGAGCTAATCGATGTTCGAACACAACTAGAACGCGTTCAATCTCAGCTAATCAAAGAGTCAGATGCCAATGAAGCCGCAGTAGAAAATCTGTTAAATAAACTAGCTCTGATAAAGAAGCGAAACGAAGACTTGGCTTCCGAAAAGAAGAAGCTATCTGACGAGCTCTCCATTGCAAAAGTTGATACTGCCCAGAGTCGTCTATCTGATATGGAAATTGCTCTCAACGAAGTAACAACAGAAAGAGACGAGTTAAAAAAACTATCTGAGTCATCTTCCGAAAATTTCATCTCGAGAATTGACGATCTGCAATTCGAATCCGCTAAGAAAACTAATGAGATCAACGATTTACGAATGCAAGTAGAAGGGATTCGACCACAGCTCGAAAAGCTTCGCAGCGAACTAGCTGCGGAAAAACAGCTCAACGGAGCCTTGGTATCTGAAAAAGAAGAAATACTCATAAATCTCTCCAACTCAAATTCTGAAATTAGTTCAATCAAAGAATGCAAGTTGAACCTCAAAAGCCAGGTCGAGGAATTGCATCAATTAATTGCAGAGTTAAAAACAGATAGAGAATCTGCAGAATCACGTATTGAAGAATTGATGACATTGACCATTCCCGAAAACCATCTCGAGGATGATATCATCGCAATTACTGCAGAGCGCAATGAGATTCAATCTCACCTCGATGATCTATCCGAAGAGTACGAGCAAACAAAAAGTGATCTCGATCGTGCCCGAATGGAAAATGGCAACTTACTGGCAAGAAACCGTGCATTAGAGCAGGACAATAAATCCCTTGAGTATCAATTCAGCGAGGCATCTTCAAAACTAGAAGACTTTGAGACATTAAAATCTCAATTAAAAGAGCTTGATGTTCTTTTCAAGTCATCGAACAATGAAAAGGAATCACTCCGATTGACTTTTGATGAGATGAAAGCTAGTAGTGAAGAGGCAGTAAAGCTGTGGACGGAACGCGTGGATGTGCTTAACTCAACTATTTCATCATTGGAGAGCCAGCTCGAAGACCAAGAGAAAGAAGCCCTTGAGGCAATATCGCAATGGGAGATGCGATGCTCATCTCTTGAGGGGAATGGGGAGGACGTCATCCAGCAGTGGCAAGAGAGAACACACTCTATGGAATCTGAAATTGCATCACTAGAAAACCAATTGTTAACTCTCTCAGAGCAAAAAGCAGCACTCAAAGAATCTTTCGCAAATAATTTACAAAAATTGCAGTTAGATGTTAATGAAAAAAATGAGGCCATCGCAAGTTATGATGATCAGATTGATTTATTGACAAAAGAAATCATCTCTACGAGGGACGAATCAGAACTTGTGGTAAAGCAATGGCAAGATCGATCACAAGAACTCGTTGCAAATATTCATGAATTGAACGAAACACTTGGCACTCAGCAGATTGAAGCAACCGAAGCGATTTCTGAATGGGAGTCAAGGTGCGCAGAATTAAATAGAAACATTGAAGAATTGGAGCTTAAGATCTCGAGCGAAAATCCTCTGATCGACCAGCTTCAAGAGCGCATCTCTGCAACTGGTAGAACTCTAACAGAACGAGAGACAGATCTTGCCCGTGCTGTGTCGGAGCTTGATTCCCTCCGTATTTCCGTCGTTCAAAAGGAGAATCAAATCACCTCTGTCATAGAACAGCTAGATGATGCCCGAAGCAAACTCGACAGGTCAACTTCTGAACAAGAACTTCTTCTCCAAACCCTCGCACACAAAGAGAATGAAAATGCAGATTTCATGAAACATCTCGTCGAGGAGAACGAAGGGACTGTAGCTGCGCTGAAAGCTAAAATTAATGATCTGAGTATCAAGTTGAATGAATCCAACAGAAGATTTATGGAGACATCAGATCTGTTAGCCCTAAAAGAGAAACAGTGGGATACCGAAGTCTCGACACTTACGGCGAGAGTTATGGAATTAACTACAAACGAACAAGCCACGTCATCCAAGCGCAGCATTGAATTCGAACAGTTGAGGAAGAAGTGTCATGCATTAGAACAAGAGAACATTTCACTCATGAATTTGGAGGAGAATGCAATGAGAGAATGTGACGATTCAAAAGTTCTGTTATGTGGTGAGAAATTTATGACATTCTTGATTGATGATATTGCGACCCTCATGACGTTTCTTCCCTGAAATTTTCGTTAACATCCATGATGTCGTCATCAGAACTGCACGAAGAGCTTCGTTGTGCAAAGGAGGCTCTACAGTCGTTTTCTACAGAGCAATTTTCAGCTAAAGCCACTGAAATGGCGACTTCTGCCTTGCGTCAGCAGATGCTGGAGATTCGTTCTCAATATGCTGCTGATAAGAAGGCTCTGTCTACTGAACGGGAATCCCGAATAGCAGCAGAGAAGGCTATTGAAAAACTTAAAGCTGACGTAGTATTTCTGTCTCAAGCGTCTGAATACGACGAATCGGTGGACATTCACGTCCGAAAAATTGCAAAGAGAGTAAGTGAACCTGTCGTCTTATTTGTAAAGGCTGCTTGAGTGCATCAGTGAATCGCAGCTTCTCTCCTTCCTACAGATATCAGTCGAAAACACGCGTAAAGAACGGCAAGAAATGGAACACCTTCGTTCAGCGTTAGAACAACTAAAAGAAGAGCTCGGCGCTTGCCGCTGGAGAGAGCGTGAGGCGGAAGAAAGGGCTTCTAATGCACGACTTCAAAAATCAATACTCGAGCAAGAAGTCTGTGCTGCAAAGTCAGATATGTCGTTGATGGAACAAGCCATTGAAGGTGGAGATTGTTGTGTTCAGTACGTGTGAACTGCTCTACTCTGAACTTCTTTTCTTTTCAACCAACACTAGATCTGGAAACATCCAAAATAGACGTTTGTGTGTCAATGGAATATCGCATTGAGACACTCCTGAACGAGCGTACATCAATGGTGAAATCCTATCAGGACGAATCCGCTAGTATCAAAGCTCAGTTAGCTAGGGTGAATCAAGAAAAGGAGGCCCTGATTCATAATCTGGATCTCAGTGAAAAAGCCAATGCTGCCCTCACCCTTGATATGATCGGCGGAGATGACAGTGAATCTGAGGTAGCGAAGTTGCAACTTGAAAGAGCTCAACTTTTGGCAAAAATCACAGATATGGCAGTTGATACAGAACGTTGTGTTCGAGAGGCAGTTGCTGCACTTATCTCCTCTGCAGAAGCAGAATTAATTATTGAACAGCAATCAAGAAAATCAGTAGAATGTAGTTTGGCCGAGGTCTCGTCTGAGTTGGAGATCACAAAATCAAAATTGATAGAGAAGACGTCAATTATTGACGAAACCAACAGCGGAGATGTTTTAGTACAGCTAAGGAAGTCATTATCTGAAATTCAAATTACCAATAGAGAACTTGCATCTGCCAACCAAAAACTTAAGGACCAGCGCGATGAGCAGGAACAAGTGACGCAGTCCCAAATTCACGATTTGAAAGAAAGATTGCAATCAGCGGAAGCGCGCCTACGATCCGACGAGAGGGCACAACGATTCGAAACATCGCTAGAGTTTGAGATGGGGAACTTGCGTCATGGATTCCCCACACTCAAGGACCAAAATCAAACTCCAGAATTAGTCTTGGAATCAGAGAAAGAATCAATCGACCAAAACATTATTGCCATGTACGATTATGTTGTTGAGTTGAAGGCATCGATCCACGAAGAGCGTCAAATGTACCGGGACCTACTTGAGGAGCATGAGGACCTATTAGCACTTTTAGGCCAAGTGCGTCAAGATACCATCAACCCGCTGGACCTGAGGGTCTCAGAATAGGCACTCGTCTCATTCTTTTTTAAATAATTGAAGTATTCATCAATCATCATCTTCTGGTCTTGCTCCAATGAGAATTATGTCGGTGGCAACTCGCATTAAACGCAATTACTACTTAACATTAAACAACATGACCCCCTTTAGGCCTGTCGAACCTACATGCAAGTCCTACTATGACGAATCTCGGGCATCGACGAATTTTACACAAAATTTTCACATATCGATACTCACAAAATTGTCTGGAATGAAAGGAAACCGAACTTGGCCCACGTTACCTCAACGACCCACCTTACCCAAAAAGAGTGTTCATAATAACGTTTAGACTTCTGCTCTACCTCGCAACAACCTATCGACTATCGTTGACATGAAGAAGGCATCACAAATTGCGTTATCAATCATTCGCCCTGTAATAGGCTTTCTGAAGAGAAACAGGTCTGGTTCAAGTTCGAAGAAAAGTAGCTCGAACGATCGTGCTGTAGCAGTCCGAAAGTAATTCGCGATGTCTCATCATTCAAGAATCATGTCAAAAGTTAGCGATATCACGCCAAACCAGGCACCTTTGCTAGCGACGGAGGCGATGTTAGGCCGCACAGAACCTGAACATAAAGTAGAATCATGTATTTCAGAGGAGTTAAAAAGACAAGAATTGAACCTCTCATATAATGAAAGAGAATGCAGCGATGAAGGTGGTCGGCATGCTAACGAATCGCGTGACGAACAAGAATTCCAGGTACAAGGAAACCACTTCATCGAAAAGCGTGCTAACCACAATGACAATTTCGACATAGTTCTGAATACATTAGAGAATAATATCTCCTGTGCAAATGCTTCCACCGCAAATCGTGCTGGTAAGAAAGCCGGTCTCGAATCGTTTCGAATGATGACAGCCTTTGAGAAATTTCTTCGAATGCACAATTGTGAACCTCTCTTGGACAGTGATGACGATAGTTTCAGCTGTTACCACAACAGCCCAGAACATGTAATTGAGGAGAGTAAGGATCCTAGGCGACGCAAAGCAAAACGGAGTCAGAGAAGTAGTAGTAAATTGGCAATCAAGTCTAGTGACGCGCAATATGACAATGAACTTGCCGACAGAAATCGTAGTGATGAGAAAGATGAGAAGCAAGTAATATTTAGTCTGCAACACGAGCTCAGCGAATCTCGAAAAATCATTCAAACTCTTAAGACCAACCTAAGTACCCTTGTACCAAGACCTGATGACATCTCACATCTTGTGAATCAGAAGAGAGAACTTGATGTTTTGGTGGTAGGGAAGCGGGTTCTAGAGGCTCAGCTAGAGGCGTATCAAGAACAGCTCGTCGATGCAAGACACGATATTATGAAAGCATCTGCAGCCATGAAGCGTCTATCTGATGATAACAAAAGAATGGAAGATGAAATACTTGAGCTTACGAGTACTAGCACAGCGATGAAACAGAAATTGGCAGACATCGATTCGAAGAAGGGCGATTGTGACATACGAGACAGAGATATATCAGACCTCAAAAACATCATTCATCAATTGCATCTCGAATTAAATCAATCACAACTTGAAGTCAAACGGATTGAGAAAGAGAGGAAGCGAGAGAAAAACAACCGCAAAGATTTAGCTGTCGACAAGTCAGAAATGGAGCGTAGGATTGAGCAAGAGATCAAAAAAAGTCTTGAAGTGAGGAGAAAATGCTACGTGTTGGAGCAGAAGAATGTATCGAAGAAAAAAAGAGAGCAAGATTTAGAAGCAGAACTAAAGAGGGCGCGGGATGAGATCATCAACAAAGATTGTGAACACAGATCACTACTTTCTCAAGTTGAGAAGTTGAAAGCCATGTATCGTGATGGTGACGGGCAATTAGAAGAACTTTCTTGTCTGCGAGACATAAACGAGAGTCTCAATGCTGAACTAGCGGCTTCAATGGATGAAAACAGAAAGTTGAAGCATAGACTTAGATGCTCTCTGAAATTGCCTTCGTACAGGAGGCCCCCAAGTCCGACGGAAAGGGAAGAGGTGCAGGTTAAAGAGATTGTGAAGATTCGCGAACCGGGCGATAATGTCGTTGGGCGCAGTCGGGGTGACATATTTCGATTGGAAAGAGGTTCCTATGCCGGGACCGATGACGTGTTTTCTGATGCAGTGAAATATTTATCCCTACACGATGGCTCTTCCGAAAACAATATTACACATCATGACGTTGGAGTCGCCATGATGCAGGACTCTCGGACCAGATTCGGGCAGCTCCGTTCAGACTTCAGTAAAGCTGCCTCACAGGATAGTTCACATAGTGAGGACGAATGATAGGTAATAGGTTTGATACGCAGGGTCGGTGGTAGGATGATTATTTCAACATTTTTATGAATTCTAGATCCTGTTATTTGAGGAAATCGACGTATACGAAGTACTTAACATGGAACGATCTAACCTAGTTCAAAAGCGTAGTTCTTAAACTCTAACCACCGTGTTCTTTATTGATTTGACATCGGAGACCACTGGCGTTTCTGATACTGCAGTCAACTTGGATTCGTAATTCTTCAAGCCGTTGTCCTACAGGAGCGAGCGAGCCATCAGGTTTAAATACAGTGAGTTGTTACCTGACAAGGGATCCGTAACGATCAAATTTCATCTCACCTTCCGCTTTCACATACCGAGAGTAAGGGGCAACACTGTCCATCATCTGCATAACAACGCGCTTCATTACATCCCGAAATAATGCCTCAAGAGATTTATCTAAATGAGCTGCATGATTCGACCACTTGAGTTGAAATAATCGCTTTGCCTGACCATTACCAAGCGGTAGAATCGCCCCACCCAAGGTCAGTAGCAATGAACCCAGTGACATTCCGGTGAAAATATCGACAACATTAAACAACGAGAGCGCAGGCGCGATTGCAGCACTAGCAAACATGAGATTGGACAGAAAGGCAGTTCTTCTGAGCTGTGTGTAGACATCATGAGCACATTGATTGTCGCTGGGATGTCTTGCGACTGAGCTTTGGATCAAATTTGTCACAGAGATATCGACATCATCACGAAGCCTCAGAAATGATGGCGCGGAAATTTTACTGACACCAACAATTGAACTTTGAACGCTGCTTCCATTGCAACTTGAGTTTATAGCAGATGGCCTTTTCACGATGTATTCAACAGTAGCCTCGCCTTGAATTTTTGCCTTACTCGTCAAGGATTCAGCAACCTCGCTTGCTATTGTTAGCAAAACCCGTTCTAAAGTATTGAGATGAAATCTAGCGTAATGTTGATTGTCTCTTTTGGAAAACGACGACTGAATAATACCTAAACTGTCTCGAGTCGCATCTTCCCATGCAACGTCGAATTCAGCCCGACCGAGACCCAAACCAATTTTCAATTGATCAATGTATGATAGTCGTATTAGAAGAAGGTCTACCATCTGTCCAGTTTTAGTAAAAACGTCGTTCATGTCTGATCGGCATTGATCGAAAACAACAGATTTAATCTCTTCTTCCCACGCTGAAGCCTGACTGTTCAAAAGTCTTAGGGTCATGACATTGACTTGGAATTCGTCTTCTCGTTTCACAAGCTCGTTCTGACAATCAAGAAGAATTCCTTCAGCGACTCCTTCGAAATTTTGTCAATGATTGATGAGCTATCGTAGATAAGAGTTGAAAGTAGTGAAGTAGAAGAAGATTTACCAAGCGGATTGAGAAGCTTTGTTTTTATTTTTGAAGACGCTGTGAGTGTATCTGATAAGCTAGATGTAAAAGTGGATCGCATACAAAGGTTGAATTATAATTGGTGATGGTCCACATAATAGAATTTTCTATTCATCACACGATGGACACTTACTAATGCTCCAAAGTAGAAAAGTTAGATCGCTCCCATAGACTTCGACATTGACTATCATCGTAACTGGTACCCCCTGCATCTGCTTTCAATAATTTCACAGATAATGCGTCTCTGGCACTCAATGGAATCACCACTGAACTTGATCCCAACAAATCTCTTGCGTGGTCTGTTACGTAATCAACGACTCTGGATTTTGTTATTTCACCGTGATCTTCTCCTCTTTGACGCTCTAGGATATCCATCTTGTTTATCACAAGCACAACCCGTTTGTGATATGCCTTGATCGATGTACGAAGGAGCTGTTGTTCAGACTCGGAAAATGGTCTGTCGGCAGAAGTAACAAAGACGATGAGATCAGCATCATGTAGAATGCGAAGAGTGGAAGCAGTGTGCTGTAAAGATAGTACTGCATTTGTTCCTGGAGTGTCTATGAGGCATAAATCTGATAAAATAGGGTATTGATCCAAGGGAAGCGTATGAAGTTTTGCGAGGCCATGAGCCAAGTCCAAAGGTTGTTCTCTAAAGCGCATTTCGTTCGAGTCAAATTTGGTCGTTTGTGAGGCACTAGAAGCAACAAAATGGGCTTCTCCCGCGTCCTCTTCGTCGCGGGACATCAGAATTGTGATAGCGTCAGTCGTGGGCAACACGCCTGATTCTAGCACTTCTTTTCCCAATAGAGCATTTATAAGAGTTGATTTCCCTGAGTTGAATTCCCCTGCAAATAAGATTGTAAATAGAGCTGAAGGGGCTGCAAAACCATGCGGATCAGTGCTAACTTCGTCATTTGGCTTCCTCTCGGTATCGTATCGTATCGATCCGTCTATTGATTTCTCCGTCAGAAATGATTCTTCTGTGTGTCGAATTCGTTGATTCTGTAGACGTACAATTTCAGCCAAGAGACTGTCCTCTTTAAAAGGGACATTTCCTACTTGTTGGGCCAAAGTCCGCGACGTGGAAGACAGTTGATGAACTTGTCTTAGCAATTTCCGTTGCTCATTAGTGAAGATACGAGAGAATCCTTTCTCCAAAGCGAACGATTCGTTTGATGCGTCGGCAGACAGAGAAAAATATGAGTTAATAATTCTCCGCCGCTGAGTTGACGATGATAAATCTTTCGATGATGTCAGCCATGAGTAGTAATACAACCCTATCCACCGGAACTCCTGACTCGACTGTCGTCTGATGATGACTTGAATCATTTTTCACTATTGGGGAGGACTCGTTTGCTGCGTTTCCTCATCGGGCAAGGTTGAAAAAATTATACCTAGGTAGAGCTTTCGGTATTTTTTATAAGGAAATAATAATATTATTGGCAAGTACGATACGATAGTCGAGAATCAAAATTTCATCAAAGGTAGTAACTAGGTACTTATATTTGGAGCGATCCCAAAATTCATTTGCGATTTGCTCATTTGCTCATTTGCTTCCACT
>JALLPF010000241.1:0-13093 GCA_036939455.1 Cyclotella distinguenda | reverse complement strand
AAAGTACATACATAGGTAAGTACTAGAGAGTACATACTTAAGTGAAAAATGGCTCGTGTCAAGCATGAACTATAGCCATAACTTGATGGTACATTGAAACGTAAAGTGACTTACTTAAGGCCTTCTAGCAAGTTCCATCACCTATGTATTCTGCTGATGGTCGTGTTTGTTAAAGTGCGTTGACCCAAGCAGTGTGATGGAAACCTCGTATGGATGCCTCCATCCCCAGTTCGGCTAGCTGTGTTATGGCCTCCTGGATTGCTGGGCGAGGGCTTGACAGGACTTCATCGATGTGCTCCGTACCTCTTGTCTGATGTATTAGAAGCACCGTGAATGCATTACAAACTGACCAAGAAATGTTATCCCTTCTCAAGGTGGCTCCAATCACTTATATCCCATCATTGAAGGCCTGTGTCATCCTTATGTGTGGGCATATATACGGATGGAGCTGTGTCTCCTGGTGGATTCCGCAGCATCGGTAGGTTGCATCCCCACCCAACTTAGCCTTTCGTCGGCCTTCATAGTGACAAAAATAATAATGACTTCATTGTCGAGAATGCACAATAGTTACTCCGAAAAGTGTCTGCATTCTCGAGAGCACATTCTCGGGTTGTGGGATAATCACTGATGAGAATGGTGTTTGTGAGCGAGACATCCACACAAATTCTTTCCACAACAGAGATTGGATTCCTCCGAGCTTCCTCAGGTACACCATGAACTATGAGTGTAAAGAGTGACAATGAACCTCCGCCCCAAAAGTGACATCGAATAGAAGGCCCCTGTTGCCTGTTGTGCTCCATCTCGACCGAAGTAGAACACTAATTTTTTTTATAGGATGACATCTTCTACACTTTCAACCCTGTTCGCCTATTTGTAACAATCATCGCCTCTTCTTTGTAAATTATTTTATGAGAGAGGTCTCTGTGGTCTGGTACATTTCGCAGTCATGCCAGTCTTAAACGGACACTGAGTGCTACCATCACTGACAAAAGAGAGGGTCGATTGCCAATAGTGTATTCGATTTTATACCATGATGTCAATAGTCTAATCAATGCACATCAAACTCTCCCGCGTGTCCACGCCAGTAGCAGGATTTGTCCCCTTCGCAGTAGGGTGATTACAGAGATACTTCTGTTGATCTTTGCGGAGCTGTGTCTCTGACCAATCGGAGCCTTCAATATCTTTCACCCCTTCAAAAAGAGTCGATCCAGATACGTACATTTCCCTCACTATAGAATTCTGAAGTGAGATATTTTTGTCGGGGTGATTAAAGCATATTAGCAATGCGATTGCGACGATTGACAGTTTCGGTTTCGATAAAATAGTGCATTCTTACCTTGAGATTTGCACGATTAAACTGCGCCATTTCGACGTTGCATAATGTCATATCTTGAAGAAATAGTACACGCCGAACACCGAGGAATATGTTAAGTCTCTCAACATTGAATATTCGAGAATTCGGATCGTTCGTAACTTGCAACTTACCGGCACCCTCAAAGTTGGACCCATCCAATGTGGCATCAAAAAAACTCGCTCCAACAAGATTGGCACCACTGAAATCAGTATCTCTTACAATACTCTGCTGGAAAGCGACCCCCTTTAAATTCTGATTACTGAAATTGGAATTATCCAAATTAACTCCCCTGGTGATGGAGATGGTCCTACCACTCTGAAGTGTGGATGCTCCACCTTTTATAATTTTGGCGTTGGATGAGAGACTCGCCCCTTCATCAGAGGCGAAGGTTATGGTGGGAACTAGGATCGGTGAGGTGAGGAGAGCGATGGACAGGAGGGCCGTGGCACCCATCGTTGTTCTATCGTTCATTGACGCGCGGAGTGTTGGCGATGATCTGTTTGGATTGGGGCAAGTCGATGAAACGATGGACGGAGTGAGAAACGAGGAAACGCCCCCGACCAGAAAGACCGCAATGATGATCGATTGACAGATCGTGGCGAGCATGATGATATCTGATTCTGCCTATCCTAAAATTATACTTATAATTAGAAGATGACGATAGCCAGTGCCGCCGCAGTCAAGAGGCGCTGAAAACGATGGTAGTGCTGAAATACCTGTAAAACTATAAACATGAAAATAACTGATCTGTGATCTTTCAATATATCAAATAAAGGTAGGATGTTGAGAAGCGAATTGGATTATTTTTTATCATGACATACAAGATTCTGCATAATATTATGATGAGCGGCGGATGACCATGCTCACGAAGAGAAAATTGCGTTCTGCGACGGCTGCCCTTCTCTTGTATACATCTGCTTCGGAGATAGCAGCTTCTAAAACATGTGAACGCGTAGCTCTGCTCGTACTTATCTTTGTTTCAACGGGGCTTGCAACGGCAGAAGACGCATCTCTCGATGATTTGAATTCAAATGTATTGGCTGATGATATTGATCTTAATGGTGCGAAAGATGATACTACTCATTCAACTAAATTACGGGACGTCGTTTTCGTACACGGTTCAGGGAATTCTGGAAGTGATGATTGGATTGTCGACGATAACGACACTTATGATTTGGATACAACACACTTAAGAATCTTCGACAACAAGGAACCAAAAGGTGAAAATCATATGAAGGATGAATATACAGCGTCGTCAGAATCAGAACTCAACGATAAAATCATCGAGGTCTTCAACCAAAAAGATTATGCTGCAGACTCGATGCAGAAATCAGGTGGCTTGGACAACATGCTGGAGCGATACTTCCGAATGCTAGCTAGCCAAGTGGTGAATCGGTTTCAACAATCCTCACAGCCATACCAAATTCAACTGTCACCAGATTCACGCAAGGACATAAAAAATATCGAAATTGTTAATATTCAAAAAGCGAGAAAAATTGGAGTGTGGTGCCATGGGGACGATTACATCGAGAGCAAGATGGATGATGAATCTTTGGTTGGGTGCGCTATCGACTCTGCGAATAGCCTGGAGATCGATCATGGAACGTGTAATTTCGATGACGAATATGACATTCAAGCTGGCATGATTGCTTATGTTATACCTTCGAGTGCAACAGATTCAGTGATAGGGGGGAGTAGCATCGTCAAATCCGTTGTACCAATCTCACTCGATGACTACTCAACTATAACAAGTGACGACGATCCTCCAATCCTTCAAACTGTAGAAAAATGCGTTGTTGAGATGAGGAAACGATACGACGAGGACGATCGGGTGGTCCAATACGCGTTGATTCGTCGGGAACATCACGTTTTGGGAAATGTTGATGTTCATAAAAGGGATTATGCCTACCAACCCGTTTTACTCAAGAAACGTAGCCACAGTTTGAACGACATCTACAGCAGTCATACCCATCACATTAGTCATGAAATAGAGGACAGAATCAAACCCCAATCAGATGCATTTTCTCCGTGTGTATCGAGTAACAGTATCTCAGACCACTCGCATCCTGGATACAATGACCGGCAAATATCTTTTCGTTGGTGGTCATGGATTGATCACTTCACTCACATGTTCCGTAACAAAATCAGAGAAACAAACGCCGAAGAACCCACGTCATCTGAAACTGCCACCATAAATCAAGGGTTTGCACTAGCCCCGGGCAGCAATAGTGATGATCGCGGTTGCGGCAGCGAATCGGCATATGACAGAAGTCTCTACGAGGAAGCTGGAAAACAAGCATTTGCAGGTGGTTCGCACGGCGAAATTTGGCGGGCGAAGAGAAGGTGCCCAAGTAAACGAACGAATTGTGATGGAAGGAAGGAATATATCATCAAAAGGCTCAAAATCGAACTTGGCTATCCCGTCCTTGAGGCAGGCTTGAGGGAGGTATATTTTGGAGAATTGTTGGGCAGAGAGGCCGAGTCTTCTGCACTTTTTACTACCTATATTGACCATTTCTTTCGCGAAGGACTTACGGGTCAGATTGAGCTTTGGATTGTGTTTGAGAATGCCGGGCCGTCTCTTCGGTCCTATTTATACACCCCTGTAATGGATGCCAACGGCGGTTTCGTCGTGTTTCAGCATTCATCGTTCTGGAGAAGACTTCGCACAAGCATTAGAGAACGCAGTCCGTTGAATCATGAGGAAGAGAGTCTTGCGGTGGAAATCATCCGACCAAATTCTCGAATCCAGCAGGAGCAGGACTCGCCACAAAAACATGACGAGAATGATCGCCACTCAATCCCGGAGGGTAGACTTCTTCTTATGAATGTTTTGAAACAGATTATTACAGCTGCTGCGTTCCTTCACGAAAGAGGCATTGTGCACAGGTGAGAGGTCATGCTTCCCCCTGCCCAACACTTGGTCACATTTGATCATTGCTAATTTTGTCTCTGCTTTCATTCATTATCCAGAGACATCAAGCCTAGCGTAAGTGCATCAAGACATACATTCTCTTCGGGACGACAATGTTTATTATGTGCTAACCACTGCACAAACACAGAATATTATGTGCACAACAGTCCCTTCATCATTGAATGGCCGTAATCCTCACAACATAGAGTCTATGAACTGCCTCCTTGGTGATTTTTCTAGTGCGTGGGACGAGTACTCGAGTCGTAACCTATACGGCGACGGGCCGACATCCAAGGAGACTACAGAAGATTATTCACCACCCGAAATTCTTCTTCAACGGCCTTCATCATGGATGCCATTTTACTTTCAAAGCCCTCACAGCTATGACTCTTGGTCGATTGGAGTTGTAGTGAGTTTTCGACTGATTTTTAGTTGGAAGTGTTCATGTTATATACGATTCATCGCTAATCGTCCATCCATATTTTTCTTCAACAGGCCCTGGAAATGTTGCTTGGAACTCCCAATGTTTTTTCTGTTGATCAGCGGACCACAGTCATATTGACGAACAGACTACGGAAAGCTGGCTCGAGCTCCGAAGACATTCAACGTGCACTGGTACGAAAAGCCTGAAACATTTCATTTAAGAATTATTTCTCGTTATATTTTACCTCAAAGTAGTGAATCGCCCCACAGTATCTCGCCGGTTTGTCTCAGTTCTGTATATATGTCCCTACCATGCAAGGGAAAAGCCTATGGGATCCATTGCATGATGCAAAGGTCGTGAAAACTACATGCACTCTTGAAGGTGAATGACTGTAATGTCGAGATTGATTTCTAGCTGTTCTCATCACCACAATTTCCGCACTGTGCCAGACTTTCACAATGCCCTCCGCGCCAGAGATCCTTTAGGAACTGGTTTCGACACATCTACAGATCTTCTGCTTCATTTGATTTGGAAGCTTCTAGCGTGGGATCCATCAAAGAGGATATCTGCGTCAGATGCACTTTTGCATCCATACTTTTCCTCGCATCTTAGTCCAGACTTCGCAAATAAGTCTGATGATAAGATGGTAATCAACAGTATTGTCCATGGCGAAATACCAGGCTCACACAACGCACTAGAGTCTCAACTGCTCGATCCCAGAATCGACTTAAACATATCTGATATTGGAACAAAAGAGTACATTTGTCCGAAATGCCTCAAAAAGTATTCCGATCACAATTCGTGCCAGAAACATGCTCGATTACGACGGCATGCTTTATTTTGCAACTACGACAGGAGCAAACTACCCCACTGTTTAAATGCCCATACAATGCTTCCTACTCATTCATTATCCGGATATTGCGATATTCAAGGTCGTAGACGAACGATTGAAGATTTTCACTCTGTTTACTTATTCTCTGACAATCAGTTCTACGGTAGGTAATCAATCTGCGACGAAACCCAGTCTGAAACGAATCTCTGACTCACCCGCAACGTTCACTCTGTCAAAAAGGCGTTTTTGATGGGCACAGAGGTAATCTCGCAAGCAAGTTCGCTGCGTCTTCGTTCTATCGGGTGGTTGGCGAAAGATTATCAGACATCGACCAACGCATTTTATTGGAGCGTAATTGGAAGAATACTGTAAAAGCAGACTTGGAGCTATCATTTGAAAAAATCCACAAGGGGATACTTAATGTTGTGTCGTCTTCTCCAGGAGGTATCATGGATGAAAGTGGAACCACAGTAACTATGCTGTTTGTTACAAACACTGCAGTAGTCGTGGCCAACGTTGGGGACTCCCGTGCAGTTTTATCTCATTATTATTCTCAAGGTGATGGTATTACCTCTGCACAACAGTTGACAGTGGATCATGTTGCATCGTCACATGAAGAACAAATTTTAATAATTCAACGCGGAGGCTCAATATCGAAATCTGGTGGTATCGATAGAGTGAATGGACAGTTGGCTGTGTCGAGGTCTTTGGGTGACGCGAAGCTGGCTCGGTATCTTTCAACCCTTCCCCATGTGCTTATTCTTACAAAATCAGAAGTCGGTGAAAGATGTGGCGCAGGAAGCGATGCCATTAGGAGACCCTGCTTCATCATTCTTGCATCAGATGGGCTATGGGATGTCATGACTAATCAAGAAGCAGTTGAAATGGTCCAAGAAGCAATAAGTCACGATAATAGTGGTTATGCATTCCAAGAGGCAGCAGAAATGTTGACACAGGAGGCTTATGTCAGAGGAAGTTCAGACAACATTGGCGTCTGTGTGGTGGCAATTGTGTGACATAGTCAAGGTGTAATGATATCACAATACGCAAGCAAATTGTTTGTGTTCTGGTTATTGTTTACCGATTTCAATCGGGTAAGGAAATTTCTCATGCAAAATTTTATTATCATACTATGATAAGCTAACGTCCATTCGAAATTCGGTAGTCTGCGGCTGTACTATAATATCATTAGCTTCGATTGTACATCATAACATGGCAAGAGGAGAATAATAGCATTATTTAATACAACTCATCCAAGAGGTTCAGCATATGTTTTGAAATATGGAAGATATCACATACGAGAAGACGTACTACAAGGAGGTACGGGTAGGAAAGGAGTCGTGCAAGTTATTTCCGCTTGGCCTTGGGTACGAATATCTGGAGTGACCAGAATCCTGATTACACACTTGGTGATTCGGACCATCCTGGGGACGACCATCATAGTGGATCGGTCCATAATAATAGTGGTGCGCGGGATGGTAAGCAGAAGTCACAGAACTAAATAACCGTGATGTCGAAACTGGGAAAACCATGTGAATGGACAAGGTCGGACATTGAATTAAATCCCTCAAGAATTGCCTCTATAGTTTCACTTACCATGTTGACGGTCAAAACCAGAAGTTGATTCACAATCTTCACGTTGATCAGAGCTGTCGGTGTCATTGTGATTTCGCTTTCTACTGCTTGGAGTCTTGTATGACTGGTGTAACTTTTGATCGTTCTTCCAACTGTCCATCTTCAGCCTGTAGATCTTTCGTTCTTCCTTTTCTCGTTCCAGAAACGGAGTTTTTTCCTCTTGGCTTGTATGATTCCAACTCTCACCAAGTAATCGAGAAATGTCAGCGTTGGGCAAATCTAAAGAGCTCAAGTCAACGTATGTAATATTTGAGTGTCACCTTGGGGCGTGGTAGGGAATCGAATAGGTAACACCAGTGGCTTACCCGGATTCTCAGCCTGCAAAATCTTGCGTTTTGTCTGGGCATACATGAGAAAAGCGCTCATTGGCCTTTTCGGTGCAAGGGGATTCTTCTTCGCTCGTAATTTCTTGACAAGAGTTCCTTTCTTGTGGATTGAGTAGAGTCTGAATAGTTTCATGCAACGTGCGGATAATAAGATGGAAAAAAGATGAAAGCAGAGAAGCCACACGGAACTACTCACTCCTTCTCTCTGGAGTAACGAATCTTGTCAGCTCCAGCAACTCCCTCCCAATAGTTCCTTTCATCTTTGGAGAGTTGGTGCCATGCCTTGGCGACTGCCTTAACAACCCCATTCTATGCGGTGGTGTGAATAGTGTATTGGCTCAGCAATGGGAAAACAAGAATCATCAGTCTCATAGGTACTTATATCTCACATCTTCATTCCATCCATTCCTTTTCGTAATTTCCCCACTTTGAGACTCCTTGAAACACATGAACGCTGTCTTTGCGGGGACTGGGCGATCGACTGACAATGTCGATGACTCAGAAGACCCAGAACCACTTGTGGATATGCCCTCAACTGTTGTCTCGATTTCCGGCGCGTCGCTGAAGCGGGGATCATTGCGATACATGATATTCTGGCGCTCGGCTGCTGGATAGTAGTTACTACCAGGCGATGCGTAACCAATCGAGCTCGCTTTTGGCTCATCAACAGGAGGATAATATTGAGTCGTCCCCGCACCAGCCGATGGTAGACAAGGCATAGTACTATACATGCCATCGTATGCAGACATATTTTCTGGACGCTGATATGCTCTGGAAGCATGGTGGCGATTGGAGTCATAAAATGAACCAGCTTCGAACGCTACTGGAATATCTTGACATAATCCGAAGTTGTAATAGGAGGCATCGGATTGATTCGCTCGATTCTCCTCGCGATGATAGACAAGTTCTGGCATCGTTTCTTGCTCCAGGGAATCGCTATGCTGAGCTGGAATGTAAGGGTATGATGTGGTTTCATTGTATTCGTCTTGGATGTGTGACATTCTTAGATGTTTGTGAATGGAAGCAACAGTGATCGATTTTACTGTGTGAATTGATCATTGAAAATGGTCGCATGAAATGAATACTATTGATCCAAAAATGCATTCCATTGTCGAACTAGCTCACCTTTGCTTCTTTAATACGATGTGTACTGAGCCTCGCACAGAGAATTTATCAATCGAACCTGTCGGTGGACGTGACTTATTTTCTGGATGCGAAATCAATCTAATGGGAACAAATTGAGATGAGAAATAATGATATATCACGAGGCGATCCATTGGCTTCTTTTCAATCTCAACTCGAAAAACCGATCGATTGTAACTGCATTTTGTAACATGTTGGATTACACTTTTTAAGTTGACGTTACATTTTTGCATGTGTTCGTTTCGTATGCTTTCTCAAAAGGGTAATTCTATATTTATTCTTAACATCAAAACTCAAAACTACTGACTTTTTAAGTATAAGCACTTAAACATCGTTATAGTGCCCGCAGGGCACATCAAGACTACCTAGTATAATATATCAGCTGGCCTATCATGAGCATTTTGGATCATAACAATAATTTCATGCTCAATTGTAATTCTTGCCACGAATCTTTTTGTTATCTTGGAAAACACGGCATACACAAACTACGACAAGGACTGCAAATGTTACAAGCCAGACGAGCCCCCAAGCTGGTATAACAAGAGCAGCCGTCGAAACAAACACTCTGTTATTGTGAGGAGATAGGACGACATATTAGAACGAGTTTGTAGCGATCTCAATTAAAAAACTAAGATAAAACTCACAAGACAATTTGCATTGGTGTGCCAAAGATTAAAAAGTCTGCTGTGCTGTATCCACCATGACCCATGACCACTATAACAATTGGGTGAGACAGAATGTTAGTAGACTTCTACTGATCATCACAAGATGTAATGGTTCTGCTTCCTTACTCAAATTCGTCTGATAACCAAATGGTGTCATGAAAGCGGCTGATGCAGCAAGCATAATTGCAAAAGCCATCAATAAGCGATCGATACCTCCTCTATCAGCCGCATCCATTGCAATGGGAAAGATTAGGGCTGCTGCTGCATTGTTAGCAAAAACCTGCGACATCAATACAGTAGCCAAATAGACAGCCCCGATCAGTCCTGCGTCGCCGATGCCCATCGCGGTGCCGACTTTAACAAGGAAAGAGGCAATTGTACCTGCAACACCTGAATTTATAAGAGCTTGACCAACACCAAAGGCAGGTGCAACAGTCAAGTATATATGCCACTGGATTGCCGATCGCGCTTCCGTCTCACTCAAAACACCCAACGCAACCATAAGAATTGCAGCAGCCATAGCACATCCGAATAGAGAAGACAAGCGAAACATGTAGCAAATGTAGGCTCCGATTGTGAGAACCAAGGCAGGAATGAGCATACGAAACCTTGGAGGGGAAGAGTTTTCCACTTCGGAGACCAGAGTGAAACCTGTATCATGTCTATTTTTATTAGCCTTGAGGAATATTTTTCCAGCCTCTAAGAGTAACACATCACCAGCATGTAGTTTGATGTTACTCGGCAACTCGTGAACGC
This sequence comes from Cyclotella distinguenda, assembly GCA_036939455.1. NCBI lineage: Eukaryota > Bacillariophyta > Thalassiosirophyceae > Thalassiosirales > Thalassiosiraceae > Cyclotella > Cyclotella distinguenda. Next base: position 3,044 of record JALLPF010000241.1, on the reverse strand, counting down.
GCCGTCCCTCTCGATGCACTGCAATCACTGCTGCTCCATAAACCGACCGAAACTTAAGCTCCTTCGCTGTTCTTCCAACCAACTATGACAAGACAGAAATAAGAAGTGGTATAAGTGGACGAGTTTCACATGACTTCAAATCGTTACCACACACTCACTGGACCATTTCTCGAGACCACTGCTTCAACGAGGCGGCGATCATGGAATTTTTCGTCCATTTTCATCACCTCATCACTTTCGAGTAAGCCGAGCCCAGGGATCTTTCGTAGGTTGCCTATAGAGTTTGCCGAGCCAGCAAACCAAAGGACATCTCCTTCGCGTAACTCATCAGTTAAAGGGATAGTGTCAAACGACTCAATAGGTGGAGTAGAGTTCAGATCAGTATACGGACGATCGATACTAACTAGGAATAGTCCAGGAAGTTTATCAATACCAGATTTTTGCACCGTCTTTCCTGCCAATCCACTTGACTTCACAACTTGCATTGCAGTAAGGAACTCCCGTTGGGTATTGTTGCCATCAGCGCGTGGTTTGAGCACTTCTAAGTCATCCCAAACAGCCAAATTACCATCCTTTGCAGTTTCAATATCTTCATTTTTTTCTGATTGCGCACGGAATCGGTTTAGTGTTGATCTCTTTGTTTCCTTGTTGATGTAAAAGTCTGCTGGTGGGGTATCACGCAGTGGAGAGTCTTCCTTCACTTGTAGGACTAGCAGATCACCAGCATCAAAGGTGACGGTGGACAAAGAATTAGTGAAAACAGTTCCGTCGCCCTTTTGAACTGCCACAATAGCAGCTTTGTACGTATCACGAAAATCAGGGATATCAACAAGTGTCTTCCCCACCAAACGTCCGTCACGTACTCGAGCTCGTAAGACCTGCAATCCACGCTGTCTCACCGCTTCTGCACCCGAAAATGTGAAAAGAGAATGCACTATTGTCCAAACCTCAGCCATAGATTCATCAGGGACAGATGAGGATTCACAGCGCCAGACAGATAATGAGCGTTTGTTACGAACCGCAGCTTCGGTGTGATGAAGTTCCAATTTGAGACGCGCCAGGCATTTTGAAATGTCAAGCAGCAATCCCGGTCTATCTGGGGTATCAATCGCCACCACCATCAGATCTTGATCTTCGTGATTCGCAACAATGACCCTGTGGTCGTTTTCCTCCGATGATGAATGATGAAACAGCTGCGAATACGCTTGCCACTCGCCACGAATAGCATCCTGAATTTTGAAAACAACAAGCATACGGTCTTGATGAGGGGCTTCCAAAAGTGAATCTAGTGTAAGTCCAAGGCTTGCAAGTCTCCCTTGAGAAGAGGAATTCGGATGGGATCCATGGGAAGTTGGAGCCCTCAGAGGTGTGATAACATCGTAATCTTGTGGGGCTGCATCTATCTCCATTGGAGATGGTAGAATGCTGGAGTTGACCAAATCTTCTGATGGTTCCGAAAAGGTCTCGACTTCATCAGTAATGACTAGAATAATATGGCCGAATCAAACGGGAACGAGATGACGTCAAATATGAATGATGTGGATGTGATGACACATTAAATGGGGTTTTAACAAATACAGTTGCGAGTACCTAATGTTGAATGAATAAAACGCACCTTCGAGACCATGCTCTTCGCAGAATTCCCCAAACGTATCAATCAAGCCCGTAAAGTATAAGACGTCATTAACTTCAAGAACAAAGTCTGGCGACACGGGCGTATGAATATTTCCGGTCGCTGCCCTAATGACCCTAACAAGATAAATTCCACCCGTGTCACGAAGTCCTGATCGTTGAATCGATCGTCCCGTCGCGGGACTCCATTGGGTCAACCTCGCCCCCAATAGAATATTACCATAATCATTGGACCCTCCCCTCCGATTCTTACCCCTCACCAACAAAATTGGTGACATTAAAATAATATACGCCATCCCAGTGAACGCCACGGGCACTCCATACTTCGAAATGGAAAACAGCGGCAGATATTTATACTGTTCTTCGTCGGGATACGCATCCTGAAGCAACCCCACCACGATCAAATTCGTCGAAGTCCCAATAACAGTACAAACGCCTCCCAACAACGCCGCAAATGAAAGCGGCATCATAATCCACCGCAATGGTATCTTGACCTGTTCCCCCCACTGAATCAAAATGGGCAACGCAATGGTGACCAGCGGAGTATCGTTGATGAATCCCGAGAGCAACATGATGGGAGCTACTACCCGAATCTGTGCCATCGCGGGGGTGGACGGCCGTCCGAAAAGTTTGCCAACGTACCAGTTGAGCGCTCCGGTTTTGTTGAGTCCTTCGGCCACGACGAAGAGGACGAGGACGGTGAGGAGGCCGGTGCTGGAGAATCCTGCTACTGCTTCTTTGGTGTCGATGATTCGGGCGAGGTAGAAGCAGGTTAGGGCGGTGAGCATGACGGAGTCGGTGCCGACTTTGTCGGTGATTAGGGCGGCGAAAGTTAGGATGAGGATTACTATGGTTAAGATTGGTTCCCATGCCTCAGGGGGAGGTGAGGTGGTCGGGGCAAGGGACGAGTTCTCGTCGAGGAGGCGATGATTTGTCATCATTTTGAACTTGACTTGAGTGGGTTGAATAGATTTGTCTGAGCAGAATTGGCTCAAGGTCCTTGATTCAATGAACGTTGATATTATTATTATAATACATATATTATACTTATAATTATTATTTCATGTTGCTGAAGAGTTCAGTGGAGGATTGTTGTTGTGGTGGTGTGGGTTTGTTACCTCGAAAATGACAAAAAGATACTAAGGAATAGGTACTTTCTACTAATAATCATGAATCATGACAGGATTCCGATCTATGCGAATGCGGTCATGAGAAAAAATACTTTACTTACTTAATATGATTTCAGGCTTATGTAATTGCCTCGTTTTAAAATTGACGCCGATGAGTTCCTTTTTTCTTCGATTGATCCGGAAATGATCCATTCCTATCCTTTCTCTGGGGAAAAATAGGAAAAAATAAATAAATAACTTATAAAATTACACCTATCTGTAATGGTGCAGATCCTCATGGAC
>JALLPF010000240.1:0-13089 GCA_036939455.1 Cyclotella distinguenda | reverse complement strand
GTAAAAGATATTGTCACGTGATGCTCGTGCTAGACGCAGCATCGGTCGAACACGCTGGTGATTCGAAGTTATAATTCTTCTAAACGAATACCATTTGCACGCAACTAACTGCAGCGATTGTGGGCCACGGCGAACGCATCTTCGATTAGTTATTATGTCCCCCTTTATCCGTCAAGGATTCTATAAGTACAATTTAAGTTGTGGACTCCCAAAATTATCGACCTAATTAAGAAGGACTCCCAAAAATAATGACGTTGGTTCGCATCTTTTCCCTTCTTTTTCGCTCGCTTCGCTCCCCAACAACTTGCGGTCGCAAGTGTCGCTTCGCGCCGCAAGTAGAAGGATTTCGGGTCCTGAAAATAGTCCTTCGGGCAAATTATTCCCCGAAATTTTCACTATTTTGCCGAGCTGCTTGTCATCAGGTGGTAACCTACATCAAAAACAACCAAGTTCAAGATATCTGGCAATCAGATGAATCCCGAGTCCTCCTTTTCTGTTATCAAACGTTGCAAACCCTATCCTGGGCGGTAGTTGTTGGTATCAGTCTCAAATAATTCTCTGGGGGCAGACCGTCCCTTATTCTCATATTATTTTATTGGCGGCGTACTTAGACGGGATGAACTCCAGCGATAACGGAACAGAAGATCGGCGTCTGGGCAAATTTTCAAAGTTTAGGAGCATCCGCGGGTCTTCATTCGCGGAATCTTATTTCGAAATACACGAGGTGGGGGAAGATGAAAACAGCGTCAACGAGTCCACAAGTGATAAGTCAGCCATCACATTTGATGGCTCGGTTGTCAGTCTCGAAAGAGGTTCTAAACAAAAGGAGTGCGAGACCATCAAACAGGTGGAGGTAGGATGTCATCGATTGGAAGAGTCCGACCGAAACTATAATCCTTTAGAAGCTGCAGACCTAGTAAACAGCAAACCTGTTGATGAACAAGTGCGTAGAAAACTTGAAATAGATGAAAGCATGTTGGAACCTGCAATTTGGGACCAAAATTCTAGGAACCTGATGAAAAGAAGAGCGACAGATCATTCTGTTTCGTCGGACGGCATGGATTATCATAGCTCATCTTCTCTTGCGTCACTTGACTGTCCCAAACCAACCCATTCTCCACCGCGGCAGGACTTAACCGAGGAACGAGTGCGTATGAGACCCCACCGCGGCAGAATTGGAAATTCGGAAGTTCATTCTCAAGAGATAAATAGGCACACCGCATTTGATACATCTCTGATAAGATTAGTAGATGATGGCAATGGAACGAAACGGGGTCGTCGACCTAGCAGGGGTATTATATCCCGGGAGAGCTTCTGTAGCTTGGCTAGTTTCACCAGTAACTCCAGTGTCACAAGTTGTGATCAACCTTTAGAGGTTGGAAATTTAACATTTGTGACTGACATCGAAATGATTTCGATAATGAATGGTGACATCGATGAATCCTATCCGAGAGATAACGAAGACGTCTCGTTTTCAACATTGCCTCCGTCTGCAGTTTTGGGTCAAGGGTCGTATTCTACAGTTCGTCTTGCCTGGATGAAAACGCGAAATGACACCATTCGTAATCGTACGTCATCTGATGTGTCGTCGAGATCTGAAGCTGATTGGGAGGTGGGTCGTCAGGTCATCTCAGAGATTCCTTTGTCCGCAGGATTTTATGAACCTAAGAGAAAACACCAACCGCGCCGCAGCATTGTTCGTGTCATCAGCCAAGATGATGGTAGTGAAACTAGCGCGAAGGGAGATCTTGTGGCAGTGAAAATTATCCAAAAGTCCATTCTGAAGCAAGTTAAGACTTTAGAAAAGGATAGAGGGCGTATGATCGTTAAAACTGCCTTCGATTGTATTGAGCGGGAAATCGCCACCATGAAGAGGCTTCGTCATCCAAACTTGGTTAGGCTAGTTCAAGTGATCGATAGTGTTGAAAGCAACAAACTCTACATGGTGATAGAATACGTTTCTTTGGGAGAAATCTTGAGTCATGTGGAGGAAACTAACCAATACACAAGATTGAGGTACAGACACAGAGTCAAAGGGTTAACGCCGGAGGGTTATTTCGACGAAAAAAACGCGGCATTGTACTTTGTGGATATCATGCACGGATTGGCTTATCTCCATCGGTAAATCGTTTTGACTTTCATACGAGTTGTAACATCCCTCTGATTCTTAATTCTATGCTCCGCATCTAACTCAATCAATGCTCCAGGCATCAAATTTGCCATCGAGATTTAAAACCAGAGGTAAATTCTCGTTATTATTTGTTATTCAAAGCACCTTGATTTCGATTCGTTGTGCGCCAACCAGACACTTTTCATTTCAACGCGGAACAGAACATACTGTGAGTAATCATGAAAATTCCTTTGCTTTTCTAGGTAGAATTTCACGAAACGACAGTTCCTCTTTTACAGATTAGGCGCAAATGGGTTTGCAAAAATTAGTGACTTCGGGGTATCTCATATGTTTGAGAATGAGAAAGACAAAGCTGTTAGGCATTCACTTCGGCTCTTAGAGGATTCTGAGTCAGATTCATTATCCGAATTCGATGACTGCGATGACGGAATTCCAGGGCATGAGATGTTTCTCTCAAAGCATGAAAGTGATGAAGCTGTGAGGATGTCATCTAAACACGACAGCGGCTTCTTGAACAAAACAGAAGGAACATGGTGCTTTTGGTCTCCGGAAATGTGCAGCACGAAGTCGACCGAGTATTCGGGTTATGCAGCAGATTTATGGGCGGCAGGGGTCTGTCTCTTTATTTTTACCACCGGTCGATTACCCTTTTTCTCGCTCACTCCATTAAAGCTCTTTGACGAAATCTCAAAGGCTAATGTACCATACCATTTGTACATGGATATGACTGATGATCTGAAAGATCTTCTCAAGAAGATGCTCACAAAAGATCCTTCCACGAGAGCTGGCGTCGGGGACTGTTTACAGCACCCATTTTGTAGCAGAGCAAGGGCGCAACGACTGAGAGAGCTCGGAAAAGAATTCAAACGCAGCGATCGTGATATCACAGTGACGATGTATGAAGTGGATCAGGTGGGTGAAGTATTCTCTCCTTCATTCTTGACTGCTGAAATACTTTGCTAATGCTGTTTCCTTAAATAATAGGCACTTTCAGTTACTATGCTGAGTCACAAGTTAAAGAAGACTGAGATGATTCCAAGTAAAAATGAATGCTTTTCAATTATGCAGACAGACTGCGTAGAGTTAGATCCAGCATCGCCAGAATCATTTGAGCCTCCAGTGTCAGATGCGATGGAAACAGCATGCAAGCAAATTATTTGTGACAGTGTAAAGCAGGGACAACGTGATGAAAAAAATGATGATAATTTTACGAAGTCGGTTTTTAAGGACCGTGCATTAACAACGGAGAGCAGATCAAAAGCTGGATGTAACATACAATGAAAGGGCTTTAACAATAAAATTAATATTACGATGAATCAAAATGATCTTCAATCTTCAGAGCGATTGTCTGCAGCAAAAATGATTTTCAAACAAGCAATATATTCACGCTTCCAGGATATCCAGAGCGCAAGGTACTGTTTGTTGAGCATCCCAATAACACTGAACTTCTCCCGTGCAAAAATGAACAATACGACGAATCAGAACTACCTCCAATCTTCAGAGCGATTGTCTGCAGCGAAAATTATTTTCAAACCAGCAGCATATTCACCCGTCCAGGATATCCCGAGCGACGGTAGAGGACTGTGTTGAGCATCCCAATAACACTCATCTTCTTCCGTGCAATAATACTACTTGTATGAACTAAATATATTACTTCTTATGCAGTAGATGATAATTATTAACCATTCTCGACAAGCACTTTCATGAGATCACTGAGTTGCTTACTATAATTTTCACGTTCGCCGTTGAAATCCTCAATCGCTTCGGCACGTTGGATTTCAGACTCCTCGAGTGCAGCCCCTAGAGCCTCTATTGTTCTGCGTAGATTCGCGATTACACTGTCGTTATCAGTTCGTTCAAGTCTACTAATTCCATTAATCTTCGAAAACTGAGATGACGATTGATAACTAGTGAATGTGGGAGTTGGTGCGTTGACGTTGAGATCATGATAAAAATCATTTCTCTTGGTCATCTCAACCATAGATGCGAGGCTGTTCAAACTATTGACTTCTCTCCTGGACGAACCAACAATATGCTCCAGGTAGCGTATCCTCACTGCCATTCCTTCTTTATTCAAATTGAACATTTTTCTCTCTTCATTTATCTCTAGCTTTTGGTTTCCTAAATCTTGTTTCATCTGTGAAATGATATCTAGAAGCTCTGATACTTTTGACTGAAGATGCTCGATACTTTTGTTTTTAACAACGCTGTCTTGTTCATGGGCTTCTGTCATGGCTTTCATCTGCCCCAGAATTTGAGTCTTTTCATGGTTGATTGAAGCAATGGAGGATATCTTCCGACGAAGAGTTTTAACCTCTGCTTGCAGAATATGAACGTTCTGGATCTGCGCTTGTCCATTGATATTCTCATTGTTTCTCAAAGATCCTACTAATTCAACAAACTCCTCTACACATTCTTTCCACTCCGGAATATCAATTCTTCGTTTTGTTTCCATCGACTCATTCAATTGTGAACTCTTATTTTCAAACTCTCGCCGAATCTCCTCGAACCGCCACTTTAATTCCTCAAAAATCCACAAAATATCGGTGCTTGGAGTCGATGTCACATTGGAGACCTCAGTGTGAAATCCTACAAGAAGTCTTTGGAACTCTTCCATAAGGTCTTGGATAGCACTTTGTTGGTTTTGAGTTTCGAATGATGGATCGTAAGTGAGTCTAAAGGGCTGATTGTATGTATCTGGTTGATCGGGATTTGGTAAGGTAAATAATGTCGATTGCTCGGTCGCATATCTCTCCAGGAGATTATTAGCATTCTCCAAAAGAAGCGAGACGTGATGATCGTCTACGATTGTGGTATTGCAGGGTTTATGGTCTAATCCAGACTGATGTATCGCATAGTCTTCTACCGCTTGTTGCAGGAGGTCATGACTCAATTCAAGAGGATTGTTCAAATTACATTCGCTAATTGATTGAACGAAATACACTGCAAGTTTCTTCTCAGCCGTTTCACGGCGCTTGACTTCGAAATTTAATGCTTCTTGTAGCTTTTTAATATGATCCAAATAAATAATATCACTGGTTTCGCAGCATTCGCTCGTAGGGGTTTGATAGATCACCCGAGATGTGAGTTGGGGATTTGCCAAATCATGCGAAGGAAGATTTTGTTGTAAGTCTTGTATCCGTTGCTTGAGCAGTTTATTTTCTGCTAGTTCTTGAGCTAATCTGATACGTAATTCGCTGGAACGAGCGGACGGTGAAATGACACGATTATGTTGAGATGCCGTGACTGTATCAATTGGAGAAATAAATTGTGGAGATGTGTTGGTGTCTTGTGGACTACTGCGACTATTTAACCGAGCTTGCGGTGGGTTCATCAGGCCAACAGTTTCGGAACAACATGAATCTAACGCTGGCTGTGTTGGCTGCATCGGATGATTAACCGCTTCTGAAGTCGATGGGGCTGAACCAGTAGGCCTACGCACCATTGTTGCTTGTTTACTCCAAATTTCTTCGCCGGCCCACGGATTTTGGAGTGCTTTCCGAAATGAATAGCCAAAAGTAGGAACTGCACGAACATGGGCAGGAGAGGGAACGAGTATAATGGGTAGGTAGGGATGTACAATTCTTTAAGAAGTACTCATAAGTAAATGACAAGGTCGTACTTGTTGTATCTAGAGATAAGGCGTACACCTGTGTAAGTTTTTTGTTCGACATGGGTTCAATATAAAATCTAGTGTGTGATTTAAAGGTAAAAATCCTCTGGGTGATCGTAGCGGAAATCTGTTGCAATGGCCGATGTCAAACTTTGCTTATAGAGTACGTACGATATCAGGACAGAGGGACTGGTGACAAGGAAACAAAGCTCGCAGAGGTGGAGAGAACGAGCAATCTATTTTTAAGATGGATGGATATCAAGACATTCCCGACATCAAATGCGTCTATGCAGCCGAGTTCGAATCCGGGCCTGTAGTTGATTCGGGTGATTGCAGGCCAGAAACAAATCGATCACCATCATCGTCAACTGTCAAGTCGTACAACATGTCTTCAATACTGGGCGGCTTGTGCTGCATAGTGATTGGTTTTGCTTTCGGTCGTAGTATCAATGATATCTCTGGATGGAGCGTCGTGGATGAATCGTTATTTCAAAATAATAACGGTGACACTATTCGTTTCACTCGCAAGTCACACTCTGGTCTCCTAGAGTCGAGAGAAAATGTCATAATCGATGATAAATCATTTCTCGATTTCCTTCCATTCGAAGACATTTTCCCTCCAGCGTTCGAACCGATTTCTCCCGTCCAGCCTTCATTAACGCACACGAAGCAATCCTTCAGATCGTCCGTTGGTATTCAAGATTGGTCACCAGTTCATCAGGGATTCTCACATTTCCCCATCTCCTTCACCAAATCCTTTTTAGGTGCACAGGCATCTCTTCTTCCGACAAGTACTATATCGTCTTCCTCGTCCAAGGCGCATGTTCTCTATCATGCCAGCGAAGCTGCGTTCAGTCTGTTATACGATCCATCCAATCCAAAAAACTACTACCTGTCAGAATATGCCATAGACTATTTCCTTCTGAGCTCGGGTGGATTTGATGCGCAGATTAATCAAGCGTACTGCGGTGTTGCGTCTGTAGCTGCATTATTGAACAGTTTGAAGTATGCCAAAAGGTTTCGTGACGTGGGTGATGTTTCTGGGTGGACATTCGACTTGCCGGTGGACAATGTGTATAATCCTTATCCATATGCCACTCAAGAAGACATATTGATTGGAGATTGTGTTTCGAAAACAGTGATAGGAAATGATCATGACACTGGAGAGACATCGCTCGGAGTACTCAAACCTCCATACGGAATGAACTTAGAACAAGCTTCTAACCTGATAAAGTGTCACACCTCATCAGCTGACTGGGACGTATCAATACAAGAAGTGGATCCGATGAAAATCAATTTGAGTAAAATGAGGTTTGACTTGAAGACAGCGTTAATTGACCCAGATGCCAGGGTCATGATCAATTTTGATAGAAAAGTATTGAATCAAGTTGGAGGAGGCCACTTTTCACCTATTGGTGCTTATCATCCAGCAACTGATAGTTTTTTGGTAATGGATGTGGCTAAATACAAGTACCCCCCGGTTTGGGTGGGATCCGATACATTGTTTGACTCCATGGCTACGGTCGATGACTGTGGTACTTATGACTTTCCTGAAGGGCAAAGTCGATTGAGGGATATTACCTTGGATCCTTCTAACAAAGATGACTATGCAAAAGCATTGGATATCCTGGGATGCAAAAAGAAGATGAGGGGTTATATCATTCTTAAAAAGAAACCCTGATCATCACAATAATACACACGAGACTCCCTGAATTGGAAATGATTCGATATAATTTTGGAAATATTCTGCGGATCATTTCTGTGCACACAGATTTTCATAATGCGTTGGTGGATTTCTTGTGAGCTGTATCATTGACTGAGTCTCAAACATAAATCATTATTTCGTTGATTTGCTGTCGTGATGACAACATTTAAGAGCATCTATAGATGTAGAGTTTCGGATATAAATAAGTCCCAACTTATCTGAGATTATAGACTTTTTCTCCGTCCAATGAGTTCGTTTTAAGCCAGTGTCATTTGATCATCCCCAAGCAGCATTGGTATATCAATATTATCGATAGACTGCTGGCTGATTGGTAACATCGCAGTTGCAATCATCCATCACACATTCCACGACTGTAGGCACTACATAGGATGGGATGGGTCACTCGGTCATTAGGTAGGTAGAGTGAAGCAGGGATTGCTATGACAGGGAGGTTTGAAGAAATAAGTGATGCATGTGGTAGAGATGGCTCACAATCGCGCTCACCTCGATAATTGCGACAAGTATTCCGAAAATATACCATGAATTAAAAAGTCTAAACAACACCTACATTAAATAATGAAGTACGTAGAAGATTACTAAGAATTATACACCCAATAACTATCATTACAATCGTTGCTATAAGCTGTCAGCTCCACATTACCCGAGACAAATGAAGATAATGACGCTTCAGATTTTCGGCATGTCTTTAGCTTCCATTGCATATGGTATGTTTAGGTGACCAATGACGACGACAAAACGCGTTTCAACTGGATTTGCATCGGATTTGCGTAATAATAATATCCTCTCAGCCTTGCCCTTGCGTATTTTTATGGTACGATATGCGACCAATGACGACGACCGCGTTACAAGTCGTTGATTTGCGACATAGTAAAGCGTAAGCATAGGGTACCTACCCTACGTAGTAATGTATGATACGAGGATGACACGACGAGCTTCCAGGTGGCGATGATGACCACGGCGCAGTTTCAGCCACTTGAACCGCTGGAACTGAAAAAGATACCGCATCTGACGCACGAAGTACCTCATTACCTCTATGAAAACGATGCGATTCGAACCATTAATTAGAAAACGAATAGTGTGATAAAAACCCGTTTAAACAAAAGAAAGGTATATAAATCCTCAAGAATCCATCGCCATCACCCCCTCCTCAATAATTCTTTGCAATCCTGCAGTTCATCGAGAACGTCGTAACAACCATGAAATTCCTCACCGCCTCCGCAGCAATCCTCGCCGTCTGCGGCAACGCATCGGCATTTTCTCCCGCTCCTCCCGGATCGGTTTCTACTTCGGCGTTGCGATCCACCGCCGTCCCCACCGAAACGTACACCTTTACAAAGAGTAACGAAATCTTTGAGGAGGCCAAGACTGTGAGTTCCTGGCTAAATGGGCTCTGTTGTGATTCTATTACTCGAACTATTTATTAGCATCATATCCTATCATGAGATGCACAGTGGAAGCGGAACTGACGAAGATTGTTGTTAAACTTTTTTTTCTGCCTGATTGAGTTTGACGAGACGCCTCTTTCATCGCCCATTTCACTAAACCCTAAACATGACTCTTCCCATCCACTCTCTCGTTCAGCTCATGCCCGGAGGAGTTTCGTCTCCTGTACGCGCTTTCAAATCTGTCGGTGGAAACCCGGTCGTGTTCGATCGGGTCAAAGGAGCATATGCCTGGGACGTCGATGGCAACAAATATATTGACTATGTTGGTACCTGGGGTCCTGCCATTCTTGGACATGCCGACGATGATGTCCTCGATGCAGTTAAAAAGACCATGGACAAGGGTAAGAGTCTCTTCATTTCAATTCAACCTCAAGTAACACTCTGGGAATATTTCAAACTCAAACTCTCATCTCCCCAGGCACCTCCTTCGGAGCCCCCTGCGCCCTAGAAAATATCCTGGCCAAGGAGGTAATCAACGCCGTCGCCTCCGTAGAAATGGTACGTTTCACAAACTCCGGAACGGAAGCATGCATGGGCATGATCCGTCTGTGCCGCGCCTACACCGGACGCGAGAAGGTCATCAAATTCGAAGGATGCTACCACGGACATGCCGACTCGTTCCTCGTCCAGGCGGGATCCGGAGTGGCCACGCTGGGTCTTCCCGATAGTCCCGGCGTTCCGGCCAGCGCCACCAAAGCCACCCTCTGCGCGGAATACAACAACTTGGATGCGGTTCGAGCCATTTTGGAGGATAATAAGGATGAGATTGCCGCCGTGATCTTGGAGCCCGTGGTTGGAAACTCGGGATTCATCAAACCCGACATTGAATTTCTTCGGGGACTCCGTGAATTGTGCACGGAACATGGAGCCGTTCTTGTCTTTGATGAGGTTATGACCGGGTTCCGCGTTGCGTATGGTGGTGCCCAGCAATATTTTGGGGTTACTCCCGATCTGACAACCATGGGTAAGGTAATCGGTGGCGGCTTACCGGTGGGTGCCTACGGTGGAAAGAGGGAGATTATGGAATTGGTCGCCCCTGCGGGACCCATGTACCAAGCTGGTACCCTGTCGGGAAACCCGCTTGCCATGACTGCTGGAATTGAGACGATGAAGAAATTGAAACAGCCCGGCGTCTATGAGGAGTTGGAGAGAAAGTCCAAGAAACTGGTGGATGGAATTGTTTCTACGGCGAACAAGTATGGACTTCCTATTACCGGAGACTATGCCGGAGGCATGTTTGGTTGGTTCTTTGTGGATGGGCCTGTAAGGAACTTCGCCCAGGCGACCAAGTCGGATGGGGCGAAGTTTGGAAAATGGCACCGAATGATGCTGGAGAGGGGCATCTATTTGGCTCCATCAATGTATGAGGCGGGTTTCATGAGTCTAGCACACACCGATGAAGACATAGACAGGACAATTGCTATCGCAAACGAGGTCATGTCGAAATTGTAAATTCAATCGTTAAGATACAACTAAGAATCTTCGCAGAACTATTGCTGCTGACATTATTAGGTGCCGATCTTCCAATTCTGTTTGAAGAATTGCTTCTTTGACTTCACCATCGCGTTTACCTCCTTGTCTCTATCATACTGATGTGCCACCGCACTTGTACCTCCATCCCAGTTGAGAACGAGTCTTCTACCGGAGTCGTACAATCCCCACTGACTGAGAGGTTTACCACGTAATGCGCCTAGATTATTAATGATTCCTTCACCTTGATTGTGCACAATCACCTTTTTTATACCTTCGACACCACTCGATTCGTCACCCAAGAGTCCGGAGTAATACAGATAATTGTGAAAACCCTGATCACACCCCTTATTCTTGCAATGGGTGGCATCGAACTGGGCGACCATGGCACGAAGGTAAGTCTCGATTGCAGCTTGGTGGCCGATGGTGGATCCCGAACAAATAACGGGCTTTTCAAAGTACGGTTCCACGAGACTTTTACCATAGGCATCGATGAGCCAATTGCGGTTGTAATTCGATGTCCCTATCCTTACAACATCCGCATTTTCCTGAAAGAAGATCGACAACATGAGCAGTGTCAGACCAGGACCATGCGAACGAGACGTCAACAACAAAACAGCGAACTAACCCCGAACAAATGCAATTCTCCCGATACCAATTCCTCATCAGATCCCTCATTTCCACCGCCGGGAAGTTCACGAAACGGATCGCTCTGAAACCACGTATCCCTCGCATCAATCAACATGATCCAACACCGTTCCTGATAATTTAAACTCCACATCCAATACAATTCGTACCTGGCCGTGGCAACCGGACGCCGTTCACGAGGGTCGGGTATCGGATCTCCACCATCCCCCTCCCCGAACCCATGGCCAATCTGACAGCGGTGGATACCTTCTCCCGACCCGGCGGCCACCTCCCCCGATTGTTTGAAGCAGGACCATACAATTTCGTAGGCCACCACGTTCAACCCCGCCCGGGAGTTTTTCGAGAGTAGGTATTCTTTCACGTCGGGTTTCAGTTTGTCCTCGTGGGAGATGGATAGGACCACGTCGCCGGTGTATCCGGTGTTGGCTAGGGATTCGAAAAATGCGAGGTAGACGTACAGGTCGTAACCTTCGGCGAATACGAAGATTGCATTGGAGGATGATCGGTGCGCTCCGAATGCTGGTTTGAGGAGTATTTTGGTATTGGGCCCTGCTTTTTCCGTTGGTTTTGGCCAGGGCTGTCGTTTATCTTTCTCGAGAGGCGGGGACGGATCTGCATGTCTCTGAGAGTGGACGACTCCGCTCACATTGACATTTTTCATAGGATCGGCCGGGTACTTCCCACCCTGAACGTAATCCTCTATGAGTTCTTCGTATTGGAGCATCACTTCCTTCCACTCCTCTTGATCGACTTTGGTGAGCTCACGTTTTCGTTTCTCCATGAGACTCTCCCACTCCTTCTCCTTGTCGTGGGATTCAGGATAAGGGAGCAAATCTTGACCAAGATATCGATTGGATATTTTCACACCAAGCAAACTTCGGCCATTCTCCGGATTCTTTCCTTTGTACTTAGTCTTTTCTTCGTTTTGCAGTTCCATCAGTTTCATGAGCTGTCGTTTCAACTGCTTTTCCGAGTCGACAAAGTTCGAGGGTTGGGCGAGCATACGTTCATTGGCGGTACGGGAACCCTCTCGAGAACTGATCATGGAATGGCTCCCTCCGTTTCTATTCAATTGAGCGTGAAGTGGTTGGGGCATATGAGGAACCCCGTGCAGCAGGCTCTCGTGCATCGATCCCCGAATTATGCCGTCTTCTTGATGCCGGTAGTGAAAATGAACGTGGTGATCTTTCACCGTGACGACCATCAATGCAGCGAAACTGATGAAACTCGCCAGCACAAATTTGAGTGGCATTGGAACACCGGGGAGACAATATCTAACAGTGCAATCCGACAGTGTAGTTTGTGGGGTTGTCAAGGAGAGAGCAACGTTGTGGTGAGTGGATTTATGTTTTGCGCTACCACCGTCATCGTCCCTGGGAGATGATGACGCAGAGTCCGATGCGCTGCCCGCGATCTTTTTTCGTTGCATCATTATTATTTAGAAGACCATTACGTTGAATAGGGCATCACCAAGAGGGAGGAATGTTGGGGCTGTTGACTGTTTTTGTGGGCTTGATCGGTGAGGCGACACCAACCGAATCCCCCTACCTTGTCTACCGAACATAAGCACAAGTTGTTGAGGAACGTAGACGAAATAGTGCGATTTACCATGTCGTTCGTGGTATTAAAAAGAAAACCCATTCCGTTGAACGGTATCTTATGACGAGGATACTTTTGTCTTTTGGGCGTTGTTATCCGTTGCATACACGGTATTTTACACCTAAGATAATATCCAAGACTGCAAGAGGGAATTGATACAAAAAATTAGAAACATAACAACAATTCGATTAGAGTGTCCGTGCAAAGCAAATTTGTGACAAATTCGCTCAAATTTGTTGGATTTTGACGTTCGGCGGACAGACCATCACAATTTCGATCATTGCTTTTTCTACATATTTGTAATTTGCTGATCGTCCTGTAGATTTCACGTAGGATTAGTATCATATTGTCCTTTCTAACTTTTCTAAATTCGTATCCAAGTTGAAGTTAATTTTGGGCGCAACTTTTCCCTCTTTTTATTTCATTGTTCTCTGAGGTCTTCACCGTTATTCTCCCC
>JALLPF010000239.1:0-13122 GCA_036939455.1 Cyclotella distinguenda | reverse complement strand
CTCATCTCAGTTTCTCTGACGTCACTGAGGAAAACCGCTGTTCGACTTGTCCCGTTGGATACCCTTCTGACATGAAATCAATGGAACATATTCAACAATTATGAAATAAAAGCTTGGGAGGGGAAAGGGGAGAGTAGAGTGGGGTGAGACGATCGGGTGCAAGGGAAAGATCAACGAAATAAACTTGAACGTGCAATGCTTTGATGAAAGAGATCAGAAGATGATAATTACCATGAAAACACCTCTATATTTCATTGTGTGTGGTCACTACTATGACGATTATTACTGACCAGCGAAGAATTCAGTATGAATGAAGGCATCTTCACACCCCACTAATGATAGTTTGCCGTTGTAGGTAGTTGTTACCTGGCTGACATCATGATGTCGTTATTCGTGATAGTGAATGATTTGGGATAACAGAGATATGGTAACAGTCCATTGGATTATTGTTGTTGATGATGAGATGTCATGAGTCACGACCTTCAGTCCTGAATGTGTCTCGGTCACGAGTCTGGATTGATCGAAAATCACAAAAGTCAACAGAATAAATTAATTTACCGCTACCTTTCGCGTTCAAATGTCCCATCGGCGATATTCCCAATTAACCTTCTCATGATGTTATCACCCACCCCATTCCAACTCCCAAGCCTCCCCACGGCCCCACTCCGACCCATGCCCCAATGGCTCTAGTCCCCTGCGGGCCTCGCCCCGCGCCCAAATCGGAGTACACCTTCCACCACTCCCCACTCCGCCCCGCCCTCTTCGATGCCGCCACCGACAGCGCATCCGATCCCTTCTTGGGCTCCGAGGTCACGGTCACGGTGGATCATCGAGGTTGGAAAGACTCGCAATTCAACGAGAGCGGAATTGCGACAATTCGAAAGAGGGGACTGCATAAGATCGAACGATTCTTGCCCACGTTGAGCGATGGGACGCCGAGTGTTGTAAAGAGGACGACCACCATGCTCGACACCACCAATTTCAAATTCAAATCGATTCGGAAAGGTAGAATCGACAGGACACGCCCGCACAAGGCGACCAAACGAAAACCCGACAAATACTGCCCCATGTGCTCCTGTCGACTCACTTACCTCTACTCCAACACCCGGACCAACCAACTCACGGAAATTCACGGCGGATTCGATTCTCCCTCCACCAGGGCTCGTCACGCCCTTCCTCCCTATTGTATAGGCTGTCGAGCGTATTTGGTGTTTGTTCGATGGAATACCGAGAGGAGGTCGGTGTTGATGCACAATCTGGAAAAGAGGTTGGATGGGGCGCTCGATGAGGAGGAGTACGGTGATACGGGTAGAATGAGCGGACCCTGTGGGTCGGACGAATACAATACTGCCAGAATACTTGTTGTGGGGTCTCCCTCTTCGGTAAGCGATGAGGATGGCGATGGATATTCGAAAATTAATGCGTCGTCTTCCGGTAGCAGCGATGGGGGACATGCCCTTTCGAACCTTGATGAAAGGGGAAGCTGTAGTGATGAGGAGAGTGTCATGATAACCACCGAAGTGCCCTTTGATTTAGGCGCTGTGTCATCGTTGACCAACCTCTTTCCGGATGCGACTGGTGAAGAGGGTAGAGGCAACAACTGTCGCGATGTCGATAGAAATTTCGAAAAAGTTAATCGTCAAACCCTTGGTGATCTCGGCAAAGGAGGGAGTTGCAGTGATAAAAATGTCATGATAACCACTGATGATTTAGGAGTTGTTTCGTCGTTGACGAATCACTTTCAAGATGCCAGAACTGATGGAGGCAGTTGCGGTAATAGTGAAGACATAGATGGAAAATCACAAGAAATTCAGCCGGAGGATGTAGTATCATTCACAAAACTCTCTCAAAATCCAATTTGTCGACCAAATAATCCCGAAGACATAGTGAGGCGACAACCAAAGCCATATCGTCGAAAAGGACAGATCACCTACGATTCCTACGATCGAATGGAATCTACGGAAAACGAACAACGGCAAGATTGCGACACGTCGAATGTTGTGATTCAACGTCAAGATGAGCAACGAGCGGATCACACAATCATTGGGTTGGACGTTCTCGATGATCGATCCCACGATGATCCTTTTTCGGGTTTCAACAACGATCAAGAGCCTGTTGAGGAATCGACGAATCCTGTTCCCAATGCGGGTCCAAAGAAAGATGATCACATTTTGCCCGATCCAGTACCAAATACAATAGACGAATGCCCGTCGAGCGTAATGCGCGATCCATTAGTGAACCCAAAGTCTCCTCCTCCCGTCCTGGACGAACTCGCGGCAAACGCTCGTCTGGCCGAAGCTCATCTGGCACTCGCCAGCACATTTTCGGAAGAATTTGCAATGTTTCAGAGTTATTACATAAAGAAGGAGGCGGCGACCAAACAAATTGCCAAGCGACTACGCAAGGGGTACGAATTGACCACGATGAAATGTGATTTGTGTGACATGCCCATGATGCGTAATGACGGGGAGGTGATCTGCGTTTCGTGTCCGGCGATTATGAGAAAAGTGAGACAGTTGGTGAAAGTGAGGAGGAACGGTTTAAAGACCCCCAGGATGTCGAACAAACAATTTATGGGATCACTATTGGATCGAGACGAGACGTCGGATGTTGACGCGGATGTCGTTTTCGATCCCGATGAAAGAGACCCCGATTATTGCTCTGTCGTCAACACTTCTGCCAATCAATTTGAGTCGAACGTTGTGCATCCCGAGCGAGTCATCAGCGCCAACCCGAACCTGTCAATGTTGGAAGAAGGATTATTTGTCTCCCATTCGGCGCATGTTGATGCCATGTCCAACGACCAAAGAGACTATTGGGTACAACATTCTTCATCCCAAGTCAGTGTGGAGCAACTACCCTCCCACCACAATGTTATGGTACAACCCTTTGAGGGAATACAGCAACGTATTGGTGGAACTTTTGAATCGCAAAATCTGTTACATCGCCAAGCGTCACGCTACGTTCACCCTAATAGAATGGATCACCGGGATAATGTTGTCACTGGACAGATGTCTCATCTGCGAGATGCGGCTACGAGATCGGTACAATTGGATCAGGGTGTCTTTCATAACCACAGCATTGACGCGCAAGATTCCTTTCATCAGCAACCCATACATGACGGCCAACCGAATAGAATTGATCACCGGAATAATGATGTCACTGGACAGACGTCGAGATCGGTACGATTGGATCAGGGTTTCGTTCAAAACCACAGCATTGACGCGCATGATTCCTTCCATCCGCAAGCCCCACATTACGGCCAACCTAATAGAATTGATCACCGGAATAATGTTATCACTGGGCAGACGTCTGCCACGAGTTTGGAACAATTGGATCAAGATTCCTTTCAAAACCACAGCATTGACGCGCAAGATTCCTTCCATCAGCAAGCGCCACACCATCGCCAACCTAATAGAATTCACCGGAATAATGATGTCACTGGGCAGACGTCTCATCCGCAAGATGTGGCCGTGGGATCAGTTCAATTGGATCAAGGTGTCTTTCAAAACTACAACATTGACGCGCAAGATTCCTTCCATCACTATGCCCCACATTACGGCCAACCGAATAGAATTGATAACCGAAATAATGATGTCTCTGGACAGACGTCTGTCACGAGTTTGGAACAATTGGATCGAGGTTCCTTTCAAAACCACAGCATAGACGCGCAAGATTTTTTCCATCAGCAAGCGCCACACCATCGCCAACCTAATAGACGTGATTTTCGTGACAGCATCGTCATTGGACAGACATGTTATTATCACGATGTACAATCGGAGCATGCCTCTTTTCACGACTGCGGCACGAACGCACACGATCGGTTCCATCAGCAAACTTCACAATACAGCCAACCTCATAGAAGGGATTCGCGCGGTACTTTCGTCATTGAACAGACATCGTATCCTCAAGATGTAGCCAATATATCTGTACATTTGGATCGGGGTATCTTTCAAAACCACATCATTGACGCGCAAGATCCGTTCCATCAGCGAGCTCCACACTACAGCCAAACTAATACGGAGGATTTTCGCGACAGTGGAAAGACGACTTATTACCAAGATGTGGCAACAAAATTTGTTCAATCGGAGCAGGGTTCCTTCCAAAACCACAGCATGAACGAAGAGTCATTGGAGTCCGTCACACGATGTCCTCGTAATCTACCGTCAAAAGAAATGATTTGGAATAATTCATTCTACGACGATTCCGGCCTCGCTTATCCCGTGCAATCATGTGTGTCTTCCCAAATACCCCGAAGACTCGAGGTTAGCGATGAAAGGGATGATGATAAAAAAAATATTCCTATCAGTCACGATAGAGGTTCCGACTTTGATTCGTCGAGATGGGACAGATCAAAGCTTAGAGTTCCGCTGCCGGAATTCAAGCATGTCGAAAATAACCAGGGGAGTTCTAGCGAAACCTTGCCGCATTTAGCGGACAGGAAAAGGAACAGTTCCCGATCCCATGATTTGACTGGTGAATACAATGAAGTGCTGTCCATTTCGGCTGTCTTGAACTCAAATGAGACAAAACGAATGAATGGTAAGAGTCCACAAGAGACGCCGCCACGATACAATTCCAGAATTGGAACAGTCCATCATCAAATTAGAATCAGCGAAGAAAGAGGAGGACATGTTAAACAGCAATTTCGCGACTTGGAGACTCGTCAGCCGGGCGCGATCGAAGAGAACACGCAAAGGAGGGAGACACATAGCCACCAAATTCATATCGGAGGACATGTTTTGAAACCGCAATATCGTGTCTTGCAGCCTCGTAAGCCTGGTGTGATCGAAGAGGACGCGCAAATGCGGGAAACAAACAGCCACCAAATTCGAACTAGCGAAGACGTTAAACAGGAATCTCGTCACTTGGAGCCTCGTCACCCGGGGGTGATGGAAGAGAACTCGCATATCGAGGAATCACGCAATCGCCAAATTCGAATTGGACATGTCAATCAACGATCTCGTCACTCAGAGCCTCGTAAGCAGGGCGTGATCGAAGAGAACGCACGAATGCGGGAATCACACGTTCGCCATATTCGAGTTGAACGACATGCTGATCAGCAATCTCGTCACACGCAAATGCGTGAAACAAACGATCACCAAATTGGGATCGAAGGACTTGATGATCGGCAATCTCGTCACTTCGAGCCTCATCAGCGGGGCGTGATCGATGAGAACACACGAATGCGGGAATCACTTCACAAAATTCGAGTTGAAGGACATGTTGATCAGCAATCTCGTCACTTCGAGTCTCATCACCCGGGGGTGATCCAAGAGAACACTGAAATGCGGGAAACACACGATCATCAAATTCGGATAGGAGGACATGATGATAAGGAATCTCGTCACTTCGAGCCTCATCACCCGGGGGTAATCCAAGAGAACACACATGGGACTGCCCCCTCCGCCCTACTGGACGCGCTGCCAATTTTAACTTTGGAGGAGGAACAACTTCGTGAACGAATTGATCATTTAACTAACTCTATGAAAAAGGCCGCCAACCAGTTTCAATCCAGTACAGTGGTATCTCATCCGGAGCTCGACAATGATCTTCAACATCGCTGCCGCACATCTCCCTACGATGACAATATCATGAATGGTCCCGACACAGCAGCCTTTGCTGAACAATCCAATCGACGGTACGACACTTGTCCCCCATCTGCTGAAAGGAGTTGCCCATCTCCATCGCATATTCGTGATCATGAATCGCCTAGTTCATATTTAAATCATGTCAACCACTTCATTGACACGGAAGCGTACCGCAGTACGTTACCCCGAAGAGAACATTCCCAGCTCATAGGACATGTCTTGTCTACAGGAAATGAATATACCCCACACAAATCTCCATGTAATGAAACGAAATCGAGTAACGTTCTATCTCGTCACACCTCCTCTGGTACCAAACGACATAATATGAAGCTAAAGCTACATGGAAAAGAACCTATAACGCCAAAAAGGTTTGGGTCCGACCCTCCAGGGCAAACAATGAACAGACCTCGTTTTAACGGCAAGGATCCACCTGAATACGACTCCCATTCCGCTGCACATCCCCAAAAAAGAAGCCAGTCTATTGATCATCTCTCCACCACATCTCCGCAGGAAAAGATTGGACACGCCGGTTCGCCAAGTAGCATCATGGAAAGGTCTTCCACGCCAGAGCGACCGATACTCCAACCCTCGAATTACTCAATCCATCTAAAAATTCCATCATGGGTGGACGACGAGATTGACCTTCCTATTAAACTTACTAAATCTTGGGGAGAGACTTCGATGGATATACTTCTAAAAAAGATTGACGAAATCGAAAACGATTTCGGATCTATAGTCGCTTCATTGCCCGGCACGGAAGGAAACAACACAAGAAGCGATGACGATTCTACCTTGGCAAGTAAAATGTGTTTCGAAGGATTCGGTCCAAGCATGCACCTTCCGTTGGCATCCATGAGCTTTGAAAGTCACGCATCTCAAGATAAGGTAGTGAGCGATTTACGACAACAAATGCGGGCTGTTCAAGATCAGATTGAACATCTTGATTCGGCGGAATTAGATGATGGGTCTGATGGAGGGTATGAATCGCAGGGAGAGATGAATCAACTGATCCAAAGACTTGCGATTGCGGCTGAATCGCTTCGATCGCTCCAGATAGAATGATGCAATTCCACTCCATCCTTTGCCGACAACTTTTAATACTTCTTCGTGAGGATCATTTTTATGTTCAATATTGCAAAGAAAATAATATAGTATATTCATGATATTATGGGATAAAATCAAAATAAGATCGTTTCGATTATGTTACTATCTAAGTTATGTACGGCCCATCGAAGTAAGACAAAAAGGCAGCAAGCGACGAAGCGAGAATATACACATCAAACCCGTGACCTATCCCATGGCAAAGGGATTGCTGTAACCACCCTGGGAGCCGCCCATCACACCTATGTCATACGCATCCGACGAATCATTATAACCTCCGCCATTCCCACCGAATTGGTATCCGTTGGCTGGTTGTGCGGTCAAGTATGATGCCGCAGTTGCCGCTTCGACCTCGGCCTGCTCGAACTTTTGACGAAGTTCTTCCGCCTTCTTCTTTGACGAATCGGCCTCCCTGAAAAAACACGGGAGATGAGCAGATACGAGGAGGATCAGTTAAGAAAGACTGACAGTAACAGCTAATACTTCAGGCGCATGAAAGGTTCTATTAGTACCTTTGAGCAGCAACGAGTTGCTGACGAGCTTCGTCAACCTTCTGACGTTCCGCATTGACATGTTCCTGCGCTGCGGCGACTTCTTTCTTCTTTTTGCCCTTCCCCGCCACGAACGATCCTTTCTTCTTTTCAACGGCATGCAACTCTTCCTCCGCATTCTTTGCTTCCAACTCGAGCTTTGCAATTTGTTCGGAGAGCGTGCTCACCAAGTCCATTGATGCGCGGGATGATTTCTCGGCCTTCAACGCCTCCGTCTTGAGCGATTCCACCTCCTGTACGGAAGGAAGGTCGGCCTTGGGTGCGGGTGCTGACGATTCGTAGAGTGATGGGGTAACTTCGAGGTTGTCACCACCCATTGCAGTCATTGCATCCATCCCCATAAAATCGTCTCCAAAGTTACTACCCATAATCATCTTACTTGGAGCTGGGGCCGTCTCTATCATCGGTTTCGCATCGGATCCCATCGAATTGAATGTTTTCACATTTGTATTTCCATCGTTTTCCCCAAATGCAGGTGCTGTGCTTGAAAGCTGAGACGAAAACGCACCGTGAGGGTCTCCAGTCTTTTCCAGGCCGCCATCATAATTGGTGCTAGTGTATGAGGTCTCCTCGACGACATGCTCAACAAGGGACTGACCGAACATATGCACCGATGATGAATCATCCGTGCCCCATGTTCGCCCAAAGGAATGCGAGATGTTCCCATAGGAATGCGACATGTCGGAAAGTCCTTTGGATTGTGCCTGGGTAACAGTTGCTGGCACAGGGGCCGGATGAGCATCCCACATAAACAAATCATGATGGTGTTCAGACGCCAACTGATCTTCCAGTTCGGCCGCTTTGGCCGTAGACGCAATGGCATGGGCGTGTTCTTTCATCATTGCCTCGTTGGCTTCGACGACTGCTTCATTGGCGGACATGAGAGTGTCACGTATCTCACGAGTATCTCTTACAGCTAATTCCAACGACCTGCGTAGTGTAAGTTAGTTCACGCGAGGTTGGGCGCTCATATGAGAGATTGTGGAAATCGAACTAAGTTTGACAGATCATCAAGAGATACTCACTCCTTCTTATCCTTGTGTGCTTTCAATCTATCAAGTGAGCCGGCAAGCTTGGCCTTTGACTCGGCCACTTCATCCTTCAAACCGGACAACTCTATCGACAATGCTGCAATACTCGAGGCCAATTGTCGAATCTCCGATTGAGTCTCGTGATCCTCGTCCGAAACGAGGTTGGCCCTTGCACGTAGGGAGATAACCTCGGCCTGGAGTTTTTGATGAGCGTCTCGAAGTTTTTCGAGCTCGGAGTCGAGTTCACAATCCTCCCTCTGAATCCTCGCAGTGGCGTTTGTGGATTGGATTGTGGTTTCGTTGGGATGCGGACGTGGCTGGAGTGTCGGAGCCCGTGGCTGAGGAGGAGGCTGCTGGTAATGTGACATGACTGGGTCAGGGTTGGCGGAGGCTGGAACAAATGTAGCGTGCGGCGTCGTGGAGGGGGCAGGGACGGGCTGTTGAGCCGGTTGATGGGTTGGCATCATCATTTTTCTGTCACCGGCGAGGGTAGGACCATTGACACCTGCCAAGTTGGTCATCCCACCAGTAGTGCTACCACCTCCAAGAGTGCTGTATTCATCCCAATCTTCGACTGGATCATTGCTAATTCCGGCGAACGCATCGTCCACGGTTTGTCTACCATGAAACTGCTGGTACGCGTTGTCGTGCACAGCGTGATTCTGCTGATGATTCATTTCATACCCCACATGGTCTTCAGGCTGCTTCGTCATCATTCTCTGTGAACCACCCATGCTGTACAATGGCATCTGCGGTATTTTACCTGGAGAAAGTATGCCCTGAGAAGAAGCAGGTGGTACCAGTCCCAGCTTCTGTGGAGGATGCTGCTGGCCCACCCCATCTAGTCCCCGGTGCTGATTCTGCTGCATCTGTTGCTGGACCATGCCCTGCTGATGCTGATGAATCGGCGAAAATCCCATCTCTTCCATGCCTTGCTGCTTCTGTGGCATTGGCGAATAGTGACTTTCTTCAATTCCCATTTGATTCTGTTGCTGCTTCTGCATAGCTGGCTGTGTCCTCTGTCTCGTTCCCTGCTGATTTTGCTGCTGAACCATCCCTCCCATTCCTTGCGGATGTTGCTGCATCGGTGAGTACTGACTTGCATCCATTCCTAGCTGATTCTGCTGCATTGATGGCTGAACCATCCCTCTCATTCCTTGCGGATGTTGCTGCATTGGTGAGTAATGACTTCGATCCATTCCCTGCTGATTCTGCTGCATTGATGGCTGAACCATCCCTCCCATTCCCTGCTGATGATTCTGCATTGACGGCTTGCCCATCCCCCCCTGATTCATCGCTGACTGTCCCACCCCACCCATCTGTTGTTGTGGCACATTCGCTTGACCCACCCCCTGATTCATTCCCTTCGACTGCTCCCTCAACCCCCTCAGCGTCTCCGGCAACCTCATGGGCATGCCCAAGCCCTTCTTCGTAACACAAACAATCAAATGCATCGCCAACTCAAACTCCACCAAATCCAACTTATTATCGACAGGCTCATCCACCATACTCCAAATCATCTTGAGGTGCTCCCTATCCAACCCCGATTTCGAAAACAGCTCCACCGCCGCGGGACCATGCACGTACCCATCCGAGGCATACGTGGGAAACAGGGCCTCGTACCGGGTTCGTTCGGCACCCGTCATGGCGTATGGATCGGGACCCACCAGTGCCGTACTCCCAATACCCTCGAATCGAGGTGGGGCCATGCCGTCTCCGTGGAGTTCGGGGTCCATTGGCCTCCTGCCATTCTGTGCGAATTGGATGAGTCGGACGGCCACGGCGAATTTGGGTCGATCGAGTGAGTTGGTGGGGGGGTGGTCGGAGAGGGTCCAGATGGACTTGAGGAGGTCGACGGGGAGGCTGGAGAGGGAGAGGAATTGGACGGCGGAGGGGCCTGTTATTTGGCCGGTGGAGGAGGGGTCGGCTTGGGAGAAGAGGGTGTCGTAGAATGGCTGGGAAAGAATGAGAGAGAGACAAAATAATGGTGTGGTGTGGTGGGATGATCATGTAATAAAATATAATATTACTTATAATATAATATAAATAATAATATTATGTACTTAATATGCTAGTCATGGAGGAAAGAGGGAATTAACTCACCTGTTCGTTAGGGGGCGGAGTGTAGGAATACGGCGGTGGATGGGCCATGGTTTAGAAAAAATTAACCGACGTTTCGTTGGGACGGGCTGGATCGATGTCAATCGCGGAGCAGGAAGCGACCTGTGCCTGTGTTATCGTAGGGACAACGACTCAGGACGAGACGAATGACAATCTGGGGGGTGACAGGTCGACGAAAAAAAATAAGTATAAGTAGAAAATTGTGGGAAATTCCTTTTCGTGATGAATTTTCAGATTTTGACTTCTCGAAGGAATTGATACGATTCAAAATTTCGGATGTCCGACGGACAGCCATCCTAGGGTCCATGATTTTTAAGGAATGAATTGCGGGAATGAATAATATTATCGTATCAACACCACTCGTCTACCGTGGACCACGACATAAATTCAGACTGGCCCGAACACGAGTCTTCTTATGTCTGTCTGTCACATTTCAATACCCTCTGGAACCCAACAAATGTCTCCACCATTCTCGTGTCTTTTCATTGATGAATACTATCATCAGATTTGTGAAATGAGGGTGGTTGTAATGATAGTATTCATCAACGAAGAGAAGCGAGAATGGTGGAGATATTTCTTTTGTTCCAAAGGAGGTTATCTTGCTGCCAAAAAAGATAGGAAGACGCATGTTCGGGCCAGTCTCATATGGATCACGGGTCATAAGGGTCCTTCCAGTTTTGTTTTTTGTATAAAATGTACTTCTTCCGTCCCATTAAAAATTCTACTTTTTTTTCGAAAAGGCTAGAGCCACAAAGAATGCTACTTTTGACCCTACTCA
The DNA here is from genome assembly GCA_036939455.1 of Cyclotella distinguenda. Taxonomy (NCBI): domain Eukaryota; phylum Bacillariophyta; class Thalassiosirophyceae; order Thalassiosirales; family Thalassiosiraceae; genus Cyclotella; species Cyclotella distinguenda. The sequence goes on along the minus strand of JALLPF010000239.1, from coordinate 1,949 downwards.
CTGAGGATCTACACCCTAGTAGTCACCTGTGGATCTATACCCCAGTCTTCACCTGTGCGCTCTGATGTACACAGTGTAATAGCATTCAGCACCTTTATGTCTAGAGGAAAAAGGTAGCATTCAGCACCTTTATGTCCATTTGCTTCATGATGTAAAAAGCACTGCAATTGCAATTACAGTGCTAATCAGAATAGCAATTAAACTAATCATAATCCTTATTTTATTATCTACATAACCTCCCATGCAACGGCTTAGGTCACTATCAATTGACAACCTGAAATCATCAGCCATCAACATTAAACTCATCTACTGAGTATAAAAACTTTTTCTGTTTACTTTATTTGAAACTTAACACTCTAAATCCACCTTCGTTGTTGAGTTCATAGCCAAAAACTTGGTCAGATTATCGCGGAGTTTTGAGCCTTCAAGTAAAACAGAGGCAACAAGTTCATTCAAGGCTCTCACTTTTTGGACTCGGCTTGGATATTTGCTCATGAAGATAAGCTGTTTAAAGTCGTCACCGGAGGGTCTCAAGGAAGTAGAGGTGGAGCGGGGTAGCCGTAATTGGCGTCCGCCAATTCCCTATATTCCGGTCATCAACCAAGTGCAAGAGTCAGTCGTCACGAAGGTTTCGACCCTGAAGATTAAATTTCCGAACAACACAGCGTTTCGTGTCAAAATATGACATGCCGGCACGCCCAAAGCCTTGAGACCAGGGGAACGGCACTTGAAGTTAACTAAATTAAATATTTTAAAAACATCGTCACATATGCACGTATCGTCGCTGACTATCGCCCTGAGAAAGAGGATCCGCACCGCATCCGCATCACCGCCGGTGGTAATCTCATCAACTACCCCAGCGAGCTCACTACTCGCACTGCCGACATCACAACATCAAAACTACATTGGAATAGCGTGCTGAGCACACCCAATGCAAAATACATGTGTCTTGACATCAAGAATTTCTACTTGTTGGCACCACTTGATCGATACGAATACATGTGTATCCCCTTTGCTCTCTTTCCTCCATGGATCATCGAACAATACAACCTTCTCCCCAATGTGCACAAGGGACACATTTATCTCGAAATGCGTCGCGCTGTTTGGCGGCTTCCACAGGCTGGTATCCTCACCAATAAACTGTTACGCAAGCGCCTCACACCCCACGGATACCATGAGTATCCGAATACCCCTGGGCTTTGGAAACACACTTCCCGTCCTATTTCCTTCACCCTGGTCGTTGATAATTGGGGGGTCAAATACACGCAGAAGGAAGACATAGACCATCTCATCACTTGCATAAAAGAAAAATATGCTCACCAAAGATTGGACTGGTGATCTCTATTGCGGCATCCGCCTCTCTTGGGATTATGTCCACCGCACACTCGACATGTCGATGCCCGGTTACATCATCGAACAGCTTCAGAAGTATCTTCACGACTCACCATCACGACCCCAACACTGCCCATATACACCAACTCCCAAACAATATGGACGCGACGCGCAGCGCCCTATCCCACCAGATTCTCCTCCATTACCATACGAAGATATCAAACATATCAAGCGCGTCATCGACAGATTCTCTACTATGCCCGCGCCATCGATCTCACCATCATCATGGCCCTAAGCTCCATCGCCAGCAAACACTGGGACAGAATCCACCCCGTAAGACGACACAGCTCCTGGATTACTTGGCCACTCACCCCGATGCAACAATACGTTTTCACGCCTCCGACATTATTTTGAACATTCACTCCAGCGCGTCATACTTATCCGAACCAAATTCTCGGAGCAGGGCATGTGGCCACTTCTCGGTGGGCTGGCCAACGGATCCTTCCAAACTTCCATCCTTCGTTTCGTCATGGCTTCCGCCGCTGAGGCTGAACTTGGTGCCTGCAAACAGGCAACTATCTTTAGACTTACACTCGAAGAAATGGGCCATCCTCAAC